>PVLD010033486.1:0-13623 GCA_004027595.1 Dinomys branickii
GTAGATATTCAAACCTAGGAGAAACCATTCCCTCCACCAAAGAGCTTCAATTCTAAGTACTCTGGTCAGACTTTTCCAATGGGGTTTTCTTCAACTTCTTTGCATCTCAAGGCCAGGGAAGGACAAAACTCCCAAGAGAGGCTGTGTGGTTAGAAGGAAGGTGCTGAGCTGGCTGGGTGAGCAGGATCTAGGAGAGCAGTATTGGAGCTGTCACAGCTCCAGACACTGGATGCAGCCCTCCAAGGCCTCAGCCCCCAAAGAGAGGGAAGCCACTGTCAAGCAAGTTGATGTTCCTAAGCACTTTCCTCATTTGGAAAGCTTTTATGCTGATTGCACCAAAGCAAGTTCTCAGATTTTCTTTACTGTGCTCCTTCCCTGTGTATTTGAAAAGAAACAGGTATACATGTATAGTGAGTTTTGTGAGCAAACAGTCTGGACGGCATTCTGACCAGAGCTTAGTTGCTCTCTCTCTCTCCCCCCTTCCCCTCCCCTCCCCCTCTCTCTCTCTGTCATAATGTGTCATGGTTAGTAATAAAAGCCAGAAAGACCTGGAGCAAAAGCAAATGCCACACTTAAAATCACCATTCAAAGCAGGGGCTGCCTGGTCTTTTTATTTTTTATTTTTTTTGGTACTGGGAATCGAACTCATGATTTCAGGCTTGCCATGCAAGTGCTTATGCCACTGAGTTATATCCCCAGCCCCTGCCTGGTCTTTGACCTCATGGCTTCATTAATCTGAAATGACCAGTAACAATCAGACTGCAGGAGCACCTGTCCTCTGGGAGATGACACTGTCATCCCAGACACAAGCAAGAGAGGAAATAAATCCCATAAGCAGGTGTTCTTTTCCCTGTTGACTTGGTTCTCCAGTGAGGCTGTCTCTCTGTATTTGTCCCAGGACCATTAAAGTGACCAGTGTCATCTTTAATGAGGTGGGATCTTTGCCAAAACTGCTAATGTGACCTCTCTGTCTTCTCTCATAATACTGGAAGCATGATGACATGAATTACTGTCATGTCAGTTTCTGTCCCAGTAGGGGTGACAGCAGCTTCTTTAGTGATGAAATTATGCCCCATTTCCCAGAGAATAACAGTACCCCTCCTTTCCCCTGCCTTATTGTCTAACTTTTAAAAAGTCCTAAAAGCAATTGAAGAATCACTTTATACAGATGCACCTGTTGGTGGACGGTCTCCTGTTATCTCAAGTTGTATCATGCTCTACTAAAAGTAGATTTACTAAATTTACTAAAAAATTAAAAAAGTTTAAAGCCAGGCATGGTGGCACATACCTGTAATCTCAGCACTTGGGAGACAGAGGTGGGAGGATCACCGTGAGTTTGAGGCCAGCTTGGACCACATAGTGAGCTCAAGGCCAACCTGTACTACATCATGAGACCCTAAGTCAAAGACAAAAGCAAAGCAAAACAAAATTTTATTATTAATATACATTTGTGATACATAATAATTACACTCATCTTGAGGAATTAGTATATATATATATATATATATTGTGGTCATCATTAAAATAAGTTTTTCGGCTAATGTTTTTTGGCATAATGAGAGTCAGTAAGTGGGAGGCAGGCAGTCAAGAACCCCCTCCCCCAGCATGCACGCCAGTTACTAACTGTGTGGCCTTCAGTAAATGACCTCTCCCTGACCCAATTTGTCATGTTGACAGTGGGGACAATCACTTGTCTGCTCTGCTGGGATGGTACATAGAGACTGCCCAAATGACACATGCATGTAACAGGCTTCGAGAAGCCCTGGCACAGAGCAAGCTCTCCATGGAGGGCTGTGGTTTCTCCTCAGAATTCATGGTGATGATGCCCAAGGCCCTCTCTGGGGAAGCTCCTAAGAGTAGGAGTGAAATTTGGGGAACCATTTTCCAGCTCAGTCCTCAGTCTCCCAAGCTCTGCAGAAAAGCAGCTCTGAAAATTCTCTGATGTGCTATGTCCATGCTGCTCAGTGGAAGATATAACACACAGCCTTAAATAGTCCTAAAGAAAACTGCAGAATGTATTAAAATTGGTCACAGAAACAAGCAAAAATCAAACGCTATAATTAATGCTTATCCTTTTATAGACTGAAGTTTAACAAGACTGTCTAAAGGTCAGAAGTGGGACTTACTCAGCTAAACTGGGAGAGCGAGGTGGGGGAGAACACACTCTGCTACACACCCGTGTCCACGTTCTGTAACACAGGGCCCCATGCTGGGGACTTAGAGGAGTTCCAATTATGCTCTTTCATTTTGATTTCTCATTAGATCCTTAGAAAATTTGCAGAAAATTAAATTGAACTAGAGACCTCCAGCCGGGAGCTTTATCCGGTTTAATGTTTTGAAAGAGACTTATTATCTTGTCAAGAATAATTCGAGAATCCAAATAAGAGCAATGGAATCACCAGAATTTAGGCCTCGAGATAACAGTCATTTTGTACAACCACCACAGCGTTGAAATGCCCACGGTGGAACTTGCAAAGCAGCCAGCAGTGCGGCCCCTCCAGCTTGGTTTTCCCTAACTGCGCCTGCGCCCTCACCGCCACTCTTCAATGTGGAGAGACTGTGCGGCTCAGCAGTGTTAAAACTGAGCTTCACGCTGCTTCCTCTCTCTCCTTGTTTCCTCTTCACTGCAGTGCGTGCAGGCAGGCGGCAGCGCACGTGACCATCTGTGGCCTTCTGGGTAGGTTTGGCCACTGTATTCTCCATTGGAACTAACAGCTGACCACTTCCCTTGTCATTGCCAGGATGGGGCTTACTGCTATAGACAGTCATACGGTTGGGTATTTTTTGGGTATTTTTTACAGCCTTTCAGCTAGGGCAGTGATACCCTTCAGCCACGGCAATGATTACCTTGGAGGTTCTGAAAGAGCATCCTGCTTCATGAATAATCAGGTCATCCCGCTGAAGCCAGGAGTTTCGTGCCGTCATGGCCTCCCCCAGAATCCCCGATGAGATTATGCAGACACTGGGATGGTCACAATGACGTAAGCACTGGCACTGAAGGACTGGTTCTCTCTGCATCTCTGGCTGCTCCAGGACTCAGGCGCCATAGCTGAATGGCATTTCTGCTGAGCATAGGCTGGATAGTGGGGAGTGGGGGAGGGGAGTTGACACATTATAAACTTGCCAAATAGTGGTCTCTCCAACTGTAGTCACTGAAGAAGTCTCTTTTAGTTTAGAACAACCTGTACTGGCTAAAGACTAGGTCAATTCAAAGCCACTGCTTCTCTCCTTGGTCTCTTGCCTTACTTCTAGGTATGGGCAGAGTTTGAGTCCTCCTGGCATGGAGGTCATGCCACCGGTCTGCATGCTTATAGTCCTCCAGTCACTAGTGCAGTGCTGGGCCAGTCTGATGGCTGAACTTGTGTATGTGTGGGTGCCACTGCCACTGTCTCTGGTCTTTGAGGTTATATCCGTGATGACTCTTCTCCTGACCCTGGCCTCTGCTACACCAATGGTCCCCTATGCACCTGTCTTCTTCAGAGGGGACATGTGGGACCTTCTAGGCCCTCTGCAATACATGTGCGAGCCCAAGAGAGCCAGGAATGCTACCACAGGATCCCCAGGATAACCCTCACTCATGAATGCTGCACTATTGCCCTGTGCCACAGCGGCTGTGCCACTGAAGAGCTCTGCCTTTCTGCTCCAGCCCTGTGATGATACTGGTCCTGCTCACCTGTCAGGACACTTCCGCCGACTCCAGCACAGGCTCCATTCCACGAGGGAGAATGTGAGGCACGTGTCTGCCATCTTCACCTGTCTTCTTCCCCACGTCACCACACTCGAAGGTATTTCAGCTCACTTTCTCTTTGGAAGGCACTAATCCTATTCCCAGGGATCTGAGACTCACGGCTCAGCCTTAGGAGCAGAAAAGGGAGTGTTCTTTCTTCATCACATGAGAAACTACTGTCTGAGTTGCTCCAGCTTGGTTCTGGGTGTGGTAATTCATGGCACTAGAAATAAAGGATTATCAACAAAGTTACACTTGTTTGAAGGCTCCAGAATATCCCAATACAAGGGTACCTTGGTACATGAACTTAAATCATTCTATGATTCCAGTTGAATAGTATGTATATGCTTATAACCAGAACCACTGCACGAATTCTGCAATCAGAATCATGGAAATAACTAAACTTATGAACCGAGGTACTACTGTGTATTTTCAATCTACTCTGCCTTCTACGGGAAGAGGATCCCAGGGAGAGGGTTTATTAACTATCAACAGGGATTGAACATGAGAATTTTCACGCTCTTAAAGGAAGTAAAACAGGATCACAAAACACACCCTCTGGTGGGCAAGAGGTTAGGTCTGGCACTTTTGGGGAGGTTTGACTGGGCCACTGTGGAAGCGTAAACGGGAACAGTTGGTTGGTGTCAGGAATGGACCTGTGGGACAGAGTAGTGATGTTTAAAGAGAATATTTATAAAAGTCTGCTTTAGGTTGTGAAAAATACAGCCTTGTGGATTTCGATCTAATTCTTCAGTAGAGCAGCGGTGAGTTTTAAGGTGGGCATGGGGTGAGATCGAGGGCAAAGTGTGGGCACTGAAATCCCACTTCGGTCTTCCCTTGTGTTCTGCATCTAAATGAACTCAGGAGGAAGATGTACTCCCACACACATCCCTTACTTCCCTTAATCAATCATTTTTTTCAAAATGGGACAATTTGTCCATACTTTTGGTTGAGGTGGTTTTATTTTTGTCGATCTTATTTCAGATAATGAACTTTTAAAATTTCTTTCCCCTTACTCCGGAGTGGCTTGATAAATATGTACTGGGTGGTGGTTTTGAGCCAACTGGATTTCCAGTACCTGGGAGAGAGTTAACATAACAGCCAAGGTGCTGCCATTGTGCCCTTTGGTGAAGATAGACACGATGTAAGTAATTAGATTAGGCAGTGGGTACAGCATGTATGCGTGGTGCTCAAGGATATGTGGGGGGGGGGCTCCTAGACTGAGGCAGCAGGAGGCTCAGCACTCTCTGAGGAGTCAGGGAGGCTTTCTCAGACCTTTCCAGGGTATTAGGTTGAGTTATTCCAAAGGATGAACAGACGTGAACTAGCAGTAAAACGCAAAGGGACCAACTAGTATGAAAGTCTGAAGGCCAAAAACAGCATGCATAGGGCTTGAGGGCAGAGCATAGGCAACAAGACAGGCTGTGGAAAAAGCAACGCTGGAGACAGGCCCTGTGTGTGTCATAATGGAGGCGGCAGTACCTCAGGGTGAAGTACAGAAGCTCTGGAGTCAGGAAGTTTGATTGCTTTCCCTCCTAAACGTTTGCCCTTGGGCATGTGACATAACCTCTCTTACTCACACTTGACACATCTGTGAAACTAGGATGATGTGTCTGACTCCTCGGCTTTTGAACACTGCAGGAGATAACCCTCCCAAATCACTTAGTGCAGTGCCTGGCATAGAGTAGGCACATGATAAACACTATTTGGAGGCCATAGTGAGGCATTCAGGTTTTATTTTTAAAGTAATGAGAAACCACCAGTGAGTTTTAAGGAGAATTTCATAATTAATCTTCTGTTTTAAAAGCAGTATCCTGGTACGTTATCAGTTCTGCTGCTGGGGTATCTGGTGGTGGTGTTCTGGATGTTATTCAGAACACAGCCCATATACAGCCTTCTAGTGCTTTCAGCGATAGAAAAGCTCCTTAGCTCCTGCATTAAACACCTTTACATTTAAAGGGTAGAGTGATTTCTATTTCCCACATAGCCCCCAGTTGATATAGTGATTGTTGAAATACTTCAGACAAGAAATCATGATGGCCTAAACTAGTTTACTGCCATGCGGGAATGAGGAGAAGGGAATATATTTGAGAGATATCTTTTAAAAATGAATAAGTGGAACTCAGTGATTGATTGAATTGAGCTTGGAGAGGAATAGCACCTGAGTCATAAATTATTGACTTGAGAAATTATGTGGGTAGCAGTGCCATTTCTTAAAACTATCAAGATTGAAATGGGAGCAGTTTTGGCAATAAATTATGCATATAATCCTGGCAGTATTCTTTTAAAAACACATTTGATGTATCTATTTAGAGATGTGGCATAGGCTATTGACTATGACTGTGGAGTTCAGAGGAAGGGCCTGGGCTGGATATTTGTATAGAGATGGTAATTAGAGCCTCAGAAATGAATACATTTGCTTAGGGAACATGCAGAGTAACAAAAATTAGGTTCCAGACAGACGTCTCAGAGACACCAACATTTACTGTGCGTAAAGGAAGAGAGATCAAAAAGGGAGCCAGCAAAGACCAACCAGACAGACAAGAGGAACAGAAAGGTAGAGAAACCAGAAAACAGAAGAGCACTGGAGAACGAAGGAGGAAACTCCAGCAGGGTGGGAACTGAAGGGTGGACATCAGATTTAGCAGCGTGGAGGTCTGAGGTGAAGTGGCAGGGGAAGCAACCAGATTGGAGTGGGTTGAGAAAAGAGTAGGAGGTGAGGACGTGGAGGAGGCACATGTAAGCTGCACCACGGGGCCACACCTCCAGCTCATATGCCACAGAACAGCGAGATAACAGAAAGAATGTCAGGCACAGCCTTAAAGGGCTGCTTCTGGTCGTGTCTTGGGTCCTTCCAAAATCTCCAGTCTCACAAGGTGGGACCTTCCTATTCTTCATATGAAAGAATGTAAGAGTGAAAAAATTATTTACAAACTCCGACAACTTACAGCTGATGTTTTGTTGTGAAAGACAAGAGAGAGAAAGGGCAAAATATCTAGGAAGACACAGGCTTAAAGGAAGGTTTATTTGTAAAGATGGGAACAGTTTAAGCATATCTCAATCCCGAAAGGAAGGAGCTAAGAAAAAGAAAACAGGTGATTGATTACACAACGTTCCTGGGGAGACGGGATGACATAGGACGCAGGGCACAGGAGGAGGCTTTCACCTTGAACAGGAGCGGGGCTCCTTCAGTTCCAACAGGGGGAAGGAAAAAAAGAAGCAGGTGGTCATCTTAGGGTAAATTTCTTAGAAGCAAAGTGTGATATGGAGGTTCATGTACAAGTAATTTATTAGGAAGTGTTCTTAAGGAAGTCATGTAAAAGGGCATGGGTAGGAGGGTGTTAAAGTTGAGAAAAGTGAGGTTCTTGAGAACCAGCTTCAGCCTGATTCCTCAGGGAGTTCTGGCACGTGAATTTTTTCCACAAACTTAGTTCTTCTATCAAGAGGGCTGATTTCTAGTTCCCTTATTAGCCAGTCATTAGCCATTGGCTACTGTCTTGGAAGTGGGGGTAGGTACATAACTGCCCAGGAATGCCTGCATGAAGTAGCTTCTATAACCCGAAGGAAATCTTCTACAGCAGAGTACCAACTTGCGCAGAGCTGGGGAACTGCTGGTCCTACCTATAACAGAGACCTTGGGGAGCAGACAACAGCAGATGCTATCATGCTAGTACAGGGATATTTGCGTATTCGGTTTCAAAAATAAACAAAAAGCGAGGGGGCAAAATATTTGGGATTAAGAACACAAAAAAGTTTGAAAATAATAGAAATGTGAACTGATCAAGAACGTAGTAGGCTTCCTGAAGAGTTGAAGTTGGTGAAAGAGTTTCTAGTGGTAGCACAGAACTTCCCTCGCCTTCTGAAGATTCCATAATTGAGACTGCTGAACCAAACTGACAACAGGCAGAAGAGCAGGAGAAAAGGAATAAATATGTATTAGCGTGTAGGCACAAGGGAGTCACACACAAAGCCTGAAACTCAAAGAAAGGCCAGATGGTTGGAGTTTGAATATCCTCTTCGTAGGCTAAAGGCAAGTAGAGGATGTAAACAATTCAGAAGAGTAAATTATTTTTAAGAGAGACATAGGGGCCCCAAAACAGACTACAGCTGGGACAAAGTTTACTTGGGTCTTGGGTGTATTTGACTTTTGTTCTTTTTCTTTGGGAGTTAATCTTCTCTGCTTAGTGTAAAGTAGGAACAGGTGAGATACCCAGGAGGGCCACCAGACAAAGAGCAGGAGCAAAGAGCAGCTTTATTGCCGGCCGCTCAACAAGGGACTCACGTCTCCCTGAGAGACCTGAACAGAGCTTGGCTTTCACTTTTATACTGTTTCTTCTCTGGGGGGCACCTTTCATTGGTGCGCAGCTTCAGGTGAGGTTACAGAAGTCGATCAGTGGTGAGGGGATGTGGGACATTCTGCTGGGACTTCCCAGGGCCCATTATGCTCTCTGGCAAAAGCAGCCATGTGTTGCTAGGTAATCAGAACCACAAAAGAGGAGGTGGTTTCCTCCCTCGAGTGTAGATTTTACAAAGAAAGACCTAGCTAGGAAAATGAACAATCTCGTTCCTTCTGGAAGAACTTCCCTTAGTCAGACAAGGAAAACTTTAGAGAAATCTCCTCCCTGTGCTTTAGGAGAGAAAGAGGATCAAAACACAGGGTGGTGGGAGGTCTGAGAAACCTTGTAGCTGCTGTTTAGCTCACACTCAGAATGTCAAAGTCCTATCCTTAAGGGTATTTTCTAAGACCCAAGCATGCACTTGTAAAATTTTCTCAATACTTAGCAGTCCACACAACCAGTGAGGGAGCAGGTTGTCAGCCTCATTTGAGGTTTAAGTAGGGGCAGACACTTCTATAGGACAGAAGGTAAACGGAGCCTTGGTTATGACCCAGACAGTCTAGCTGTCAGGGAGAAAGGTGTGGAAAGAAGAGGAGACTGAGAAAGAGAGAGGAAAATGGGAAGAGCTGTGAGGTTGGAGAATAGGTATGGTGGGGAGTAGTTGTGTGAACCATCTTAAAAGATGGAATTTCTTGGGCAGATAGAGAGCTTGTTAACCACTGGTCTGATGGAGGGGGTCATGGAAAAGGCTGAGCCAAACCCGAGTCACCCTTGGAGGTGGCTGGAAATGACTGAGAAACAGAGAAGCAGCAGAGAGGTATGCAGGGTGTTGCAGCTAGACGTCTGTTATGGTTTGTGTCTAAATGTCCCCCTCTCAAAGCATCATGCAGTCATGGGGTGGGCTTATAGAGTCTGTGATTGATTCCTGGCCCAATGCTAGGATTGTGTGCATGAGTGCTACACTCGCCCTGGGGCAGGCAGCCTGCATTCAATATCAGGAAAAAGCCTTGCTCTCTCTGCTCCTCTCCCTTTTGCTCTTACTGCTTTTGCTGTCTTCTGCCATCACAAACTGTTTCTCTCTGCCATGTGCCACTCTGCCTTGGTGCCAGCTGAGTATGGATTGAAACCTCTACAGACTAGGTGCTAAATAAACTTTTCCTCCTTTAACCTTACATATCGGGTATTTTGTAACCAAGATCGAATTTAGTACCGAGAAGTGGGATCATACCTGAAGTGGGGATATACCTGATCATGTGGTTCAAGAGCCTTTGGGAATGACTTGGGAAGAATTTGACAAGGTTGAGAGACGTCACCTGAAAGAGTAGAGTTGGAATGCCTTAGGCTGTTCTGTATGGGAGATTCTGGTCAGAAGACCAGAAGGCTGATAGAGATCCTATTGTTAAGAACAGACTTGGGAGGATTCTGCTAGGAAGAAGGACTGAATTGGGTGTTTGGACTTCAGATGATGTACGTTAGGGCTTGGCAAATGTTTGTCTACCTTTTGCTCTAGAGATTTTGCCTGAGACTAAGATTAAGGGCAGTGGACTAATTAATCTGGCAGGAGAAATTTCAAGGCATTCAAATGTTGAGGCAGTGGCATGGCTATTGTGGAGTCTTTTAGCCAGATTTATGTTGTGAATCAAGAGCAAGAGGAAAGCAGGATGATTTAAAACATTGTGAGTTTGGCTAGGAAAAAATCCCAGTAAAATTTTGGACTGCAAAGGTAGAGCTGAGGAGATCTCCCCTGCTGACAAAGAATAGGACAATATAAAAGATGGCCTGAGGGCATCACAAGAAGCAGCAAGTCTCCATCCTTTGCAGCCTCAAAACTGCAAAAGTGAAAAACTACTTTGAGGAGAAATCTGGAAAGCACCATGTTCTAGAACGGTGGAAGCCATCCTATGTTCCAAAATGGCAGTGGCCTCACCAGGTTCAAGAATGGTGGCGGCATAGAGAATTTGTTCCTCAGAATCAGGGTGAGAGTGCTCAGCACTCCAGGCACATGACCCCTGCAGCCAAAAGAAAAGAGAGCCTGGCTACTACTCCATTTGGCAGCAGACCTTGGCATCGTTCACATGGTATTGGTTTCAGGTGCATGCAAAATGCAAAAGTTGTGGGGTTAATAAGGCTTCAACCCTGATTTCAGAAGAGCTGGGAAGCCAAGCAGTGCACCCCTGAGAGGGCAGTGTGTGAAGCTGTGAGGGTGAAGTCAAAGGTGTAGTGGAGACCTCAGAAGTTTGGAGAAGCCAGGAATGTGGATTGTCTGAGGAAAGCTGCAAGAAAGGAGCAAAGTGGGCCCAAGAGAGAAGCCATAGGAGCTACAATCACCGGAAGTGCCATAGGGGTGGAGCCACACAAGTCCTTTGGAGTTCACAACTTGCCATAGATTGCTTTGGATTTTCAACATGAAACTACAGTACTAAATGTCTGCCCTACTGGATTTTGGATTTGCTTTGGTCCCATTCCTTTTTATCCCCCGTTTGTACCTTTTGGAATGATAATGTCTGTCTTGTGCCATTGAATGTTGGAAGTGTTTAACATTCTTTTCATTTGTACAGGGCCTCACAGCTAAGAGTTTGCCTTACATCTTGCTAAAACTGTTAGGACTTTGGCAGCTCTTAGAGATGGACTAAAATACCTTTTGCATAAAGGTATGTGCATGAGCCTTTGGGGGGCCAGGGGGAGAATGCTATGGTTTGTGTCTAGATGTCCCTCCAAAGCCTTATGCAGTCATGGGGGTGGGCTTCTAGAGTGTGTGATTGATTCCTGGTCCAGTGCTGGGATTATGGGCACGAGTGTTGCATTCGCCCTGGGGCAGGCAGCTTGCATTCCACATCAGGGAGGAAAAGAGGCTTGCTCTTTCTGCTCCTCCCTCTTTTGCTCTTGTTGCTTTTGCTGCCCTGCCACCGTGAGCTGCCCTCTGCTGTGCGGCACTCTGCCTTGGAGCCAGCTGAGTATGGACTGAACAGGAGAGGCACATGAGATCTCTGATGCAAAAGGGAAACAGAGTGAATTTCATCCCAGTATGAGAGTAAAAGATACTTTCTCTGAATCATTTCTATTCCCATCTTGAATTTTATGTTGACCTGTGTTGTATCTCAAAGGCAGAATCACGATAAAAGAAATGTCATATTTCCAAAATAAAAATATCATTTATAGATTCCCTAGCAGGAAGCCTCCCTTTTGAAGGCTATGACTGTTTTATTTTTCTTCACCCAGAAGGGGCTGTGTCATTCAAATCACTCTACACAACCGCATGTCCAAATCACCTCCACACCTCGTTGTGCTCTATCTTTGAGATGTTTTATTCATCAGCACCTGCTTCTCTAAGTGTCACTGACACTTGTTTTGCTCAAAGTAGATCCCTGTCAACCTTTTATCAAATAATATCTATCCTCTCTTAATAATTCAATGGGAAAAAGCTGGAAATGGTGTTCTCTGCAGTGTGACAAATGTACCAGTGATTTTCTTTGAATTATAGCAATGGATTGTCTACCTTTGTAATCAATGACTTTTCCTCCTTCCTTGGATGATAATTTTTTATTATAAGTAGCATTCAACAAACTCGGTAACAGTCCCTGGTGATTTTCTATAACAGCAGCCATATGGAACTATAATTTCAAAGTCCCTTTGATCTCATACAGTTTTATGCTGTTGGATTAAATGTCAAAGTTGTCTTTGCACTATCTGCAAGATTTCTTCTACTCTGAATACTCTTATTTTATACTCACTCATCTGGTGAATCAGTTATCTGGTACATTTATCACTTCTACTAGATTTCTAATGTAAAGGAAGTTGTTCAATGTAATTTATTATGGTTACCTCTGGTTTTGAGGACATGGGAGTAAAGCCAGTCCTCAAGTGTCAAGGCCTGTAAAGGGAATCAACAAGACAACATTTCAATCTATAAAAGCATTATGCATACCCATTAGGGTCCTAATAGAAACATCTCAGAAAGTCCTAAGACAAAGATTTATGTTTTCTTTTCAATATGCCTAAAGAGGTTTAGAAAAAAAAGCAATTATTGATGATAGCAAAAATTGGAAACAATTCAAATGTCTATTGTAGAGGAAAGGTTAAACAAACATAGTAGCCTATATTGTAAATAAGCAATCATTAATGCAGTAACCCTAAAGCATTAAAGGGAATAAGCTATAATTAAGCATATATTCAGTCTTTATCCTCTATTCCTAGTTTAGAACTCCTAAAACAACTAGAATTCTCTGAATGATAAAGGTGCTCTTTTGTTAGAGATAAGGGGTTCCTACTGATCACAACAGATTCATTTAGGGCTTAGAATGGGGGCCCAGGTGGTCTCAGGATGGGCCCTTCTGCCTCCAGGAAAAAGGGAGATGTTGAGATTAACCTTTATAAAAGCTTGAACAACTGGCTTCAGTGAGCTTTTGAGCAGATGAATTCCTGGTTTGGTGAGCATCTGCGATAGTGAACAACGAGGAAGTTGGGGTGCCCAGGGAGGGCCTGGAGGTGCCTCAACTACCCCAGTCCCCTGTGCATCTCTTCTGTTTGGTTGTCCCTGAGTTCTGTTCTTTTTAACAAGTAGGTAAACCTAAGTCAAGTGAATATCTGAGTTCTCTGAGCCATTGTTTTTATTTTAAAGAAAGTAGTACAAAGAAAGAACAATAGCAAAATACAAACAAAACGATGCAAGGACATTAAAAATGATATGGGGTTTCAAACCAAATGATAGGGATTAACAGTGTTAATCCCTATGTTATATTACATATTGTTACCTTCAATGAAGTTGCTCAGATTACCAGATGTAAGAATAGAAGATTGATCAAATCACTATAGGGAACAAGAAAATAATAATTTAAAAGGACATTAGAGACAATACATAGTTTCACTAGACAGGATTGTAGGAATTCACCAATTGTTATACTACAAGTTGTTGTCATCACATAAGTTGTTCAGATTACCAGATATAAGCAGGCAAAATTGGTCAAAATATATATACAAAATTTTAATCATTAACTATTCCCCTCAACAAACCATCAGACACCAGCAGTAGAGTTATGCCACCAACATATATATATATATATATATATATATATATATACACACACACATACATATGTATATAGCCTTAGAAGTTTCTTTTTCTTCTTTCTCTCATCCTAGTTGTTCCTTCTTTTGAGCAATTTCTTTCCCTTTCTTGTTATCTTTTGTACCTTTTTGGTTTTATTTACTTTTTCATGTTCTTACACCAGGGAGAAAATATGATGTTTACACATGTAGGTCCGATTTATTTCACTTGTAAGTATGGTCTGTAGTTGTACCCATTTACCTATAAAAGCCTCAAGTTTATCTCTTTTTATAGCTGAGTAATACTCCATTGTATATCTCACTCCAGCATCAAGCAGGAAGCATGAACTGAGTTACTGGGCTTCGGCTCTCACCCTGAACGCCCTCTGTGAGCACCTTGAGCCTCGGCGGCCTGCGCAATCACCACCTGTTCCTGACAGCAATGGGACGAGTCCACAGGCTTTAAGACTCACCCCAGACTACTGATGCGAGCAACAAGAGTGTCTCCATACTGCT
>PVLD010033487.1:0-13620 GCA_004027595.1 Dinomys branickii
TATCATTAGTGTAGGAACCTGGAGGTGGGAATGTCAATTGGGAGGTATGAAGGGAGACTGCTCAAAAGTAGGGAGCAATCAGGATAAATGGAAGGAGAAAAGGAAGAGGGGGATAGCTGTGTAGGTATGTATGTACGTGCAGGATAGCTGTGTAGGTATATATGTATGTGCAGGATGGCTGACATGGTTGCACTATTGTCTCATGTCGTTTTGATGTAAGGAACAGTCAATGATTGGTTGTTTGATCAATCTTGTATGTCTATTTGTATTGTCCTGAGCATGTACTTTGAAGTTATTAATGTGTAATACAACAATCATTGTTGATCCCCTGTGACCTTATCTGTAGTTCAGTTTTTGTACTGTTCTTGTGCTACTGTGTGTCTGTTTGTTAGTGTTTTTGTTCTTTTACTTTTAAAATAAAAAAATGCTAAAAAATTTTTAAAAATAAACTAAGAATTTAAAAATATCCTCCAAACAAAAAATAATAAATGACCAGTGGCTTGCGTGGTCTTCAAAGGATCCCAGATTCTCAGAAATGCCAGAAAAGGATCAAAAAGTCAAGAGTGACAAGAGATTTTGAGTCACATTTCATGACAAAAAGTTCAAATTGAACTATTGATAAAAGAGAAGGCCACCAACCATAGCACCACTAAGGACTTAAACTGTTTCTAAAACTTTTAGGGTTCTGAATCTGATCTCTCTGATGAAGGTAGCAAAGCACTGGATCAACAGAAACTAAAGGAGAAACACCACCAGACCAAAACAGATGCAGATTTAAAATTGTCACTGAGGACAAAAAAGAAAGTAACCAATAAAATTAGTCAAAAGTATCCTAGAAATAAAAACGATTTAAGAATTCTGAAAATAAGAAGCTTGTGTAAATGTAAGAGAGATTCAGAAATAAATTTCAAGAAGAGCAAAGAACTTACACAAAAACATGCAAAAGAGGAAAAAAAGTGTGAACACAATAGATTCCATTTTCCCCAGAGGAAAACTAAAGACAGTACCCAACTGTGAAATCTCCCAGGATCAATTGTTCTAAGTCAAAAAGAGAAAAACAGTCAGGCTGGTTGAAAAGAGTTAGGGATACTATGGGGTTAGAATAATTACTTTTATACTGGTCTTTTATGTACACCAAATGTCGGCAATGGCACGATATTTTAGAAATACAAAGCTGTGCAAACAAAGTAGGAAGTGATCTGTTTTTGGTGCTAGAAGACTCAAACATTTGAGTCTTAATAGCTTTTATTTGTGGGCAGTTATGAGACCTAGAGTCTCTAGATAAAGTAGTAAATACTGTCACATAAGAAATGGGTCTGAAGAGGGTAGAGTTGGGTACGCATTAATTATTCAGCTAGTATGTGCAGAGAGAACATGAGTAAGGCATGTCTTCCAGCTCAGGGCTCTAGGTAGATTAAAGGATGTTCTGTGCAAATTAGCAAAAGGCATACCTTCTGAATACAGAGCTTCCTAATGTTCATAATTTAGTTAGGGGATGACACTTTTGATGAAATAACAGGTTCTTTTCCCCTAAGTAGATACAGCTCTGTAGGGCGTTTGGTTTATTGAGTAGAGGGTGGCTTTGATTTCAGTGCTTCTTGCGCCTTTGTAGATGCCTCGGTATAAATAACAGCCTGCTAAAGTCTTTGCAGTGGCCCTGGTCTAATGTAGAACTGTCCAACAGAAATACATGATGTGGAATTTTCTAGAAGCCATCTTAAAAGTTAAAAAGAAACATGTAAAATTAATTCTAATAAAATATTTCAAAACCAAAATTTTTCAAAAGTAGGAATTTATTTCAATGTGTAATCAATATAAAAAATTTAATCTTACTTTATTAATAGCAGTCTCATGCTTGATGAGCCATATTTCAAGTGGTAAATTGCTACATGTGGCTACTACCTACCGTATTAGACAGAGTGCATCTGAAGCGAAAGAAGTTCTGAATTCTTTCAGAATTCTCTAAATCATTTTTATTTCTAGGATACTTTTGACTACAATAATATTTTGTATTATTATACAAAATATAATAATAATAGTGCCATAAGATGTTTAACATCTTAAACAGGAACATGAATTTCTGAAGGGGTCACTGAAAGTGTTGTAATTAAGGAAAAAAATTAACTTTGTGAGCTAAAGCATTCTACATAGAAAGAATTTTTTGAGCAAAGTTGTGATTGGGCGTGTTCAGAAGAGAATTTTGTAGTCCCAGCTGATTAGATAATAAAGTCTTAAAGAGGTGAATGGATAATAGAGCTAGAAGGAGCTATTTGCAACTAGATAGGAAACACTTGGATTTAGTTTGTGTTTACATGTTAACTAAACTTATTGAAATATTGTTACCTCTGGAAGTAGGAAACTTCGAATGTTGAAGAAGTAACTAAAAATAGTTCAAATGAGTCAAACACAGGCTTTCTGTGATTCTAGGATCCAACTGGGTTTGACAAAGAGAATTCTTAACAGATGATGTTGTGAAGGTAGAAAGGATCACGGAGTGTACAGAAGTTGAGACAGACAGAGGCTGCAGGTCAGTGATGGGATCCTCCTTTATTTGTTGTGGAACTATGCAACAAATTTCCTGAGATCCAGCCAGACAAATGGAATAGAAGTCTAGTTATTGATATTGGGGAATGAGATTTGTCTGCCACTAGCAGCAGAGTTGATTCGATGCTGATTTGTGAGGTAAGTTGCTTTGGCATCCTTGAAGTACTTAGGGCACTAGATTAATGTAACATGTAGAATCCTTTGGGATGATTTTATAGAATCTTTACATATCTTTTCACATTTAATCTTCTCAATAACTTTTAGAAACGAAAGTGATTATATAAGGACACACAGAGCTAGTAAGATAACTCATGTCTTTTGAATCTTTCTATCTAAATATTCTGGTTTGTGTCTGAAGGTCCCCCCCAAGGGCTCATGCAGTGTCAGATGAGGCTTTATCTGAGGTGATGAATCTAGAGTGTGTGATTGATTAGTGGTGCAATGATGGAATTCAGGAGGTGACTGATGGACCAGTCCACTGATTGGATTGGCACTGCCCTAATCCCAGTAGAGTGGATATAATATAAAGGATGGAAAGAGGCTTGATTTCTCCTTCCCTTGCTTGCTTTTGCTGTCTCCTTCTGCTGTGAACTGTTTCTCCTCTGTTAGGTCTGTTCACCAAGGCCATGCTGCCTGGGACCCAGCACATTGTGCTCTGAAACCTCTACAACTATAAGGTAAATAAACCTTTCCCCTTTTAACTTTGAGGGTCAAGTATTTTGTCTCTGCAGCAAGAGAAGAGTAACTAAGACATGTACCATGATTTATATTGGTGCCACCAACTACAAAAGGCATTATTTATTAGTAGATATTAAGTGACTGTATAGAGCCATCTTTACATCAGTCATTCTACTGAATACTGAGTGCAAGGGAATTTTTAAGTCCTATAAGATAAAAGTAATAGGAGCAGGTGCAGCTTGATACTTCTCATTATAAAATCTTCATTCCTGCATTTGCTCTCCTCAGAACCTAAGTAAATTATTGGACATATGTGCCAAGAATGTATTGGAGCATTATTTCTTACATTAAAATGGTAATCTAAGTCATCAAAGTATTGATTAAAAATGTTGCAGAACATCCAAACATCTGTGATATATGAAGCTTTAAAATAGATCATAAAATATCAGATATTATAAGACCAGCTACTTTTAAAAACTAATTGCTAAATCACAGAAAATAAAGTCATGAGATTATGTAACAAAATAACCATCTAGTTATTCCTGAAAGGAAAATTAGTAGTCATCTTCATTTTCGTTGTTAAGCCATATTTTCTTGTTTATTTATTTATTTATTTCTTGCAATCAGCATTCTTTCTGTTTGTAGTGAGGGAGAAAAAATGGTAAGGCATGTTTTTAAAAAGTAGTCTGATAAGTAACAAAGCTTAAAATAACTAGTAGGGCACTACAGTCTAGGAATAGATGTAGTTACTCATTTTAATCCCATTTTATTTCAATGAATATGTACTCTGAATATGGTTGATATTGTCAGGACTATTAAAATAATTTCTTTGACTTTTCATGCATCAGTCTGTGATACAACCCAAAATGTGCTGTGTATACCATTGCTATATGTAAGAGTTTAGGTGATTCTTAAACTTTTTTATGTTACTAGGTGTGTAGTATTTCAATATCTTAGAAAAATGTAACTACTACATCACTGCTGTGACATCAGGAATATTTAGAATAAAACTGGTATTGAAAAAATTTTACTCAAAACTATCAGTAGTGTGCAAAAATAATGAAAATGGTATAACGACTGACCTTTGGGAAATATTGCAATACTAGGTACAGCTGGGTGCACAAGGTAGTATTTTTAAGTATGTTGCTTTAAAAGTGAGTTCTATTTGCCTCATAATAACTTTCTTTTGTCATTGGGCTTTTCTGATCCTTTGTAGAGAAATTATGATTATGTTATTTTGGCCTTTTCACACTGCTACATAGTTATTTTTTATTACTCCTACTTTTATTGTATTAAAATAAAAGGCCTTTTCCCTCCTTAACAAAAGAGCAGAGGCTGATGAACAAGTGTGGGAATGGATTTTGTGGATGTGAGATAACAGTGGGAAAAACATACACCTAGACCAGGCTGAATTTGTTGATATGGCCTATTAGGCAGAGATTCTGAATTTAATATAGCAGCTCATGGAGGAAAAAAAGGTGCTAATAGTTTATTTGGTTGGTTGGCACAAACATGGATCAGAAGATAGTCCACTGTGAATGGCTTACAGATGCCTGATATTCCATGGCTTGCTCTTGATGAGGGGATTCACAGCCTTTGCAAAATGGGAATGTTGGAGTGGATTTGTCATGTTAAACCTAACCTGCTACACTTGGAAGGACCCGAAAATGTATCCTTCACTAACACCTTGAGAAATACTCATGAGGGGAGCATCAGCATCCCAGAAGAGCCCTGTCATTGTTATTCTCTGCATGCTAGACCCTGCAGTGGGGACTGTGCTTACTCAACTGGGAGACTTAAGGGCAATGAGTTTAATTGGATCCTGGAGTGGCAGAGGTCAAGTGGCAGCACTTAATCACCAAAGGCAAGCTGCATATACTTACTGTAATGACCAGCAGAAGCAGAACAATGATCAGAGTGATGTGATACATGTATACCTATGGTGTTGGCTGATTAGCCACAGTGTTAGCAAACATGTAATAGATGGGAAGTCTACAAAAATTTCACTAGATTTATATAATCAATACATTTAAGGGCAAATGAACAAAGACTTACCTCAGATCATCATAACAGGGAATGAGGACCTCAACC
The DNA here is from genome assembly GCA_004027595.1 of Dinomys branickii. Classification (NCBI taxonomy): domain Eukaryota; kingdom Metazoa; phylum Chordata; class Mammalia; order Rodentia; family Dinomyidae; genus Dinomys; species Dinomys branickii. The sequence continues at coordinate 5,314 of PVLD010033487.1, forward strand.
ATTTCCTGAATTTGAGCCAAGTTTCATACCCAGAGCTTCTTGAATGAAGGGGAGGCCAGATTTTATGGAAGTCCTCTGGCTCACTACCAAAAATTTATATGGTCAATCTTTGTCCCATCTTCCCCCAAAAGACCTAAGAACTTTTACCAGGATAACTGTACATTTTGGGAAGGGAAATGATCAGACATTTTATATACAACTGGACACTGGTTCTGAACTAAATCTGATCCCATGGGATGCAAAGCTTTGTTGTAGTCCTCCAGTAAGAGTAGAGGCCTATGGAGCTCAGGTGACCAGTAGAGTTTTAGCAAAGGTCTAGCTCAAAGTGGGCCCGGCATGTCCTCAAATCTATTCTGTAGACATTTTGCCCATTCCAGAATACACAGTTGGGAAAAATATATTTACTCCTCATCAGAATCCTCACATTAGTTTCTTAACATGTAGCGTGAGGGCTACTATCATTGGAAAGGCCAAATGGAAGCTATTAGAGTTACCTTTACCTGGTAAAATAGTAAACCAAAACCAGTATTGCATCTTGGAGGGATTTCAGAGATTAGTGCCACTAGGAAGGACTTGAAAGATGCAAGAGTGGTGGTTCCCACCACATCTCCATTTCATTCTCCCATTGGGATGTGCAGGAGAACGACAGTATATAATCATAAACTGGATGAAGTGGTGACTCTGATTGAAGCTGCTGCATGAGATGTGGTTTTCTTGCTTGAGAAGATTAACACATTTCCTGGTACTTGGGAAGCAGCTACTGATTTGTCAGATGCCTTGTCCATACCTATTCACAAAGCCCATCAGAAACAATTTACCTATAGCTGGCAAGGCCAGCAATACAACTCACCAGCTCCACATCCCAACTTAGTTTGCAGGGATCTTGATTGCATTTCTCTACTGAAAGGTATCACCCTGGTCCATTACCTTGAAGATATTACGCTGATTAGACCAAGTGAGCAGGAGGTAGCAATCCCTCTCAATTTGTTAGTGGATTGAAAATAACTCCAACTAAAATTCAAGGTGCTTCTAGCTTAGGGAAATTTCTAGGAGTCCAGTGGTATGAAGCGTGTAGAGATATTCCTTCTAAGGTAAAAGATTAATTGTTGTATCTGTCTCTCTCTACAACCAAAATAGAGGCACAGCCCCTAGGGGGCCTACTTGGGTTTTGGAGGCAACATATTCATCATTTAGATGATCATTTGATCAAGTGACTCAGAAAATTACTGGTTTTGAATGGGCCCTAGAACCAGAGAAAGTTTTGCAAAAGGTCTAGGCTGCTGAGCAGGCTGCTCTCTGCCACTTGGGCAATATGATTCAGCAGATCTCATGGCATTTGAAGTGTCAGTGGCAGATAGGGATGCTATCTGGAGCCTCTGTCAGGCCCCATAGGTGAATTGCAGAGGGGGCCTTTAGGATTTTGGAGCAAGGCTCTGCCATCCTCTGCAGACAACTACTTTTCATTTGAAAAACAGCTCTTGACCTTCTACTGGGCCTTAGTGGAAACTGAAGGCTTGACAATGGAATACCAGATTATAATGTGACCTGAGTTGCCCATCATGACCTGAGTACCACCTGATCCATAAGGTTGGATGTACACAGCAACAGTGCATCATTAAAGGTGCTACATATGTGATAGAGCCAGAGCATGTCCAGAGGGCACAAGTCAGTTACAGGAAGAAGTGGCCCAGCTTCTTATGGTTCCTACTCCCGCTATATGGCGTTCCAAGTATGTCCCTATGGCCTCATGCAGTATAACATATGATCAGCTGTTAGAGGAAGAGAAGGCTAGGTCCTGGGGTATGGATGGTTTTGCATATTATTCAGGTAATACTCACAAGAGGACAGCTGCAGGATTGCAGCCCTTTCCCAGGATATTCTTGAAGGATAATGGTGAAGGGAAATCTTTAGAGTGAGCAGAACATTGGACTGTGCACATTTTCCTTAGAAGGAAAAATGGCCAGAGACTATATACTGATTCATGGGCTGTAGTCAGTGGTCTGTCAGGATGGTCAGGAACTTGGAATGAACATGACTAGAAAATTGATGACAAAGACATTTGGAGAAGAGGTATGTTAATAGACCTCTCCATATGGGCAAGGAATGTAAAGATATTTGTATCAGATATAAGTGCTTACCAAAAAGTGACCTCAGCAAAAGAAGATTTTAACAATCAGGTGGATAGGATGACCCATTCTGGAGATAATGGTCAACCCTTCTTCAGCCATCCCTGTCACGGTTGAATGGGCCCATTAACAGAGTGGGAATGGTGTTGAGGATGGAGCTCAGCAAAATGGACTCACTAAGGATGATTTCCCTGCAGCCGCTGCTAAATGCCCAATATCCCAGCACTAGAGACCACTACTGAGTCCCTGATATGGCACCATTCCCTGGAGTGACCAGCCTGTGATCTGGTGGCAGGTTGATTATATTGGACCACTTACATTATGGGAAGCACAGCTAGTTGTCCCTACTGGCACAGACACTTATTCAGCATATGGATTTGCCTTCCCTGCATGTAATGCTTCTGCTGAAACTACCATCAGTGACTTATATAATGCCTTACACACTGTTATGGAGTTCCACACAGCATTGCCTCTGACCAAGCAACACATTTTACAGCTGAGTAAGTGAAGCAAGGGCCTTATGCTCATGGAATACACTGCTCCTACCAACCTCCTTGCCATCCAGAAGCAGCCGGATTGATAGAAAGGGAGAGTGTTCTTTTGAACACACAAGTACAGTGCCAGTTAAGAGGCAATAGCTTGCATGAATGGGGCAAGGTTCTTTCAAAGGCTGCTTATGCTTTGAATCAGCATCTGTTATATAGTGTCTCTTGTCACCAGGATTCATGGGTCTGGGAATCAAGGGATGGAAGTGGGAATAGTACCTGACAATTATCTATAGTAATCCCCCAGAAAAAATTTTGCTTCCCATTTCCATGACTTTATGCTCTGCTGGCCTAAAAGTCTTAGCTCCAGAGTAGAGAAGGTTTCTACCAGGAAGCACAGAAATGACTCCATTGAACTGGAAGATAAGATTTGCCCCTGGTCGTTTTGATCTCTTCACGCCTATGAGGAAGCAAGCTAAAAAGATAGTTATGGTGTTAGCAAGGATGATTGTCCCAGAACATCCATGGGGAGTTGAACTAGTACTCCACAATGAAGGAAAGTAGGGCCAGAGTATAGCTCATGGGCACAGTGCTTGGCGGGAAAGCACAAGGTCATGAGTCTGATTCCTAGTACCAAAGAGTTAATTAATTAATTAATTAAATTAATTTAAATAAAACTTTTTACCAGAAAAAGATACAAACAGCTGCTAGGGATATAGCTCAGTGGCACAATGCCTGCCTGGCAAGTGTGAGTTTGTGAGTTCAATTTCTTGTACCAAAAAAAAAAAGGGATACACACAGTAAAGGAGGAATATACTTGAAGTGTGGGAGATCCCTCAGGCTGCCTTTTAGTATTACCATGCCTGTTGTTAAGGTCATGGGAAGCTACAACAACCAAATCCAGACAGGATGACAAGTGGCCCAAATCTTTCAGGAATGAAGGTATGGGCCATCCCACCCAGGAAAGAACCAGGACCTGCTGAGGTGCTTGCTGAAGGCCAAGGGGATACAAAATGGGTAGAAGAAAAAGGTAGTTCAAAATACTAGTTATGACTCCGTGAACAGTTACAGAAATGAGGATTACAATTATAGTAATTATCTCTCAGTATGCTCCTTATGTAATGTTGATAGACTTAAAATTGGTTCTTAAGTATGGTTAAACCTATAATATAATGTTCAAGTTATGAAATGATAGGACTAAGAATCACCCAAACAAAACTTGCCTTCTACTCAAGGGAATGAATTAGTGTGCATGCAGGATAGCTGTAACATGTTAGTCATATTTATCAATTTGTCTTTGTATCTGGAGGATATGGTTTAAGGAAACGTGTCTGGCTGTCAAATTGACAAGGGGTGGATTGTGGCAGTTAACTGATTGAGTCAGCTTGAGTAAGAAATACCAAACAAAATCAGATTACCATAGTTCTTGGTATAGCTGAAGGAATTTACTGAAGACAGATGACCCACCCTGGGTGTGAGTGAAATTAACGAATAGGCTTTTCACTTGAATGGAATAAAAGGGAAATGAGAAGGAAGGCTCTCTCTTCTGTTTCTTCGGAGGAGCTCGTCTTCCCCTTCGCTTTGGATGTCATCTCCTGATTTCTTAGCACAGACTCTTCAGGCTTCCAGTGCAGCAGGCTCTTCATCCTTCAGGACAGATCCTTCACCTTCCATCACAGACCCTTCTTCCACATGATACAGGCTTGCGTGGAACACTATAGTGAGCTCTGGGCTTTCAACCGGTTCTGTTGGATCTTTAGCACGCAGACAGTTCTTTTGTACTTTTCTACACCTGACTCTGCAGGTGGCCATTGTAAAATAATCTTGAAAATTCGTATATGTTTCTATATATTGAATAAATTGGTTTCTCTAGTAAGTGCTGACTGATACACAAGTACGCAGAAACAAGTTAATACCTCAGTCATGACACTGCTCTCCACAGAAAGGCAAGGTTGACCCTTGACTGATTATCAGGGTTCTTGCATTTTAAAGTGTTTCTCACCAGTCCTAGAATGTATAAGAATGGCTTCTGGTAATTAATGCACACAAATATAAATATTTAAATATATGAACAGATAATGTGGTTTGTACTGAATGCATGCTTTTCCTCTTGGAATCTGAAATTTTGGTACGTGCTAGACAGAAAGTACATGGCTGGGCCTCCAATGAAAATCCCAAGCACTGAATTTCTAATAAGCTTGCCTGGTAGACACATTTTATATGTCTTGTCACAATTAACTGGTGAAGTCATTGCAGGAATTAAGCGTGTCTTGAGTGACTCCATCGGAAGAACTCTCGTAAGCCTGAGCCTGGTTTCCAATGGACTTTGTCCCATGTACATTTTCCTTTTGCTGATTTTGTTTTATATTCTTTCACTATAATGAACCATACCTATGATTATTACTGTTTATTCTTTAAATTCTCTTAGTAATTTAGAGTCTGCAGGTGATCTTAGAAATCACCAGTTCAATAGGTACATGAACAAGTTGATCTGTCATAGGTACAACTGAAATCATTTTAACACACAGTATTTAAAAAGATTCCACCTAAAATCTGTTCTTTCTGCTCCCATAGTACATTGCACATTTTTATTATAGCACTTAGTAGATTATAGTGAAAGTCCCCTTAGTAGTCCCTATTTTTGCCTCCACTCCAGGGCAATGAAGTTCCCAAGGGCAGGCACCATTATTCTTCTTTGTGGTGGTAGATATAATGCTCAGCACATCGGAGGGTATTAGCATCACTAAATAGGTTGTATTTCATTGGGCAGTTTGTATTTGCTCAGGAGAGGGATTAATGGTGGGGTGAAAGATAAAAATCAACATAGATGGAAGGAGCTTTTCTGACAGTGGAGACAGACACTAATACCCCACCCCACTTCTGTTTGCACAGTGCTTTGATGAACGCATTAAGAGGCAGCCTATGTGCTCTTTACTCATTGTGTTCCCAATGTCTCTCATGCCATGGATCCCTGAAGAGACTCCAGTGTGTTTGTTGTTTGGTACCTTGCCGCCTTCCCTATGGTGGCTGACCAACTGTCCTAATTCATACCTCATGCAAGGAAGCAGAGCAGACAGGTTAAGGAAGAAACACTGCTTATTAAAGGTCACTGAGGAAGGGTTTCTGTAGGAGATAACCTAAAGTATCAATGAGGAAGATACAGAGTCTGAAATTCTGTAAAACAACAGACTTCCTCCATGTTTCATTAAAATGGGTTTCAGGACTTGCCAGTAGTGTGTAATTTAAAGATATTCCTTCTGTTTTCACACAAATATGCTTGAGATTTTACTAGAAACCTGAAAGAATGCAGGTCACCCAAACAAGACAGATGATTGAAACAATTTAAAATCATGCCTGGTCTTTTGGATTTTTTTTTACCTTAGTTTGCACACAGAAATGCTGGGAGTTTGTTCACTTCTGGTAAGTATAGTTAACAGCAAGAAATAAAGAAATGAAGCCCCTCCCAGAGGTGATTAATATTAAATGGCATAAAAACAATGGGTGACTCACTGCATTTTTCATTTCCTGATGATGAACAACCACTTCTGCTTCCCTTGCTCTAGATGGACATAATACAAGCACAAATGAAATTAGTGGGAGAAAGTTTCATGACCTTTATTATTTGGCCCAAACTCAGAGCAATATCTGATAAGATTTCCAGGGAATTTTTGTGCAGACTCGTCAGCAAAGGAAAAACTATGTATGGGGAATAATGATTGTTTCTCTATTGTATTCACCTGTTGGGCATGAAATATACTGTTAATCTATTAACAGGTTTAATTCAACATGCTATCCAACAGATAACAACGGGAATAGACAACAACCTGTCAATGTGTTTGTGGAATCTCAGTAATTGTGGAATCTGAATAATACCTATGTCAGACTTTGTGTATATGGTTAGCAGAACAGACTTGGTCCTAGCCCTTGTATATTTTATAGTCTTGTGGGAGAGAGAAGTAAACAAACAAATGTAATAACAAAGACATATTAAATCGTAAATGTTGACGTACAGGGAAATCGGAAAGTGCTAGGAGAAAGAATACACGTTGGGTGATAAGAAAAGGACTTTCTAAAAAAGATACATTTAGTCTGAGTGTCCAGCAATAGAGGTCAGTGGGTGTTTCAGTCACTGGGAAAAAAACCCCCAACACCTACAATTTAATAGGTGTTTATTTTTGTTCACAGTTTCAGTTTGTGATTGGCTGGCCTCAAGGCAGAAACAGGGTGGCAGAGGGGTAAGGCTGAGAAAAAGGATCTCAATTCATAAAAGCCAGGAAGCAGGAAGAAAGGGAAACCAGGTACAAGAACACACTTTTCTAGATCATGCCCACAACGACCCACCTGCAGCAAGATCCCACCTCCTAACATCACATTCAGCTGCTGAATGCATCAATGAGTGAATCTCCTAATGAGTCCAGAGTGCCCCTCTGATCCCATCACCCTCCAAACATAAAAGACTTGGTGCGGGCATATTTTAGATCTAAACCATGACAATTGGAATATTATGGATCTATCTGTAGGTAAGAAAGGAAGGGGTAGGTTAAGGGAGAGTGAACACTTATCTGTGTAGGTCTTAGGCAAGAAAAATCTTTTAGAGATGAGGACTCTAATAATGACAAATATGGCTGGGGCTCAGTGAAAAAGGAAAGAGTTGTATGTGATATCTACTCTACTGTCCAATACAGACCCATGGGCACACTATTCTTTTTTTTGTTTTGTTTTTTATTTTAAAAAAATAAAAGCACCAAAACATATTAACAGACACAAATTAGCATAAAAAATAGTACAATCAAAACTGATTTACAGACAAGGTGACATGGACTCAACAATGGTTGTTGCTTTACCTATTGATATCTTTGAAGTGTATATACATGAACACAGATAGAGACATGCAAAATTGGTCAGACAATTAATCATCTCAACAACAGAAAAACACAAAAAACAAAAAACCAAAGGAAAGAAAAACCCCAACAATAGTTGCTGCTTTGCATATTGATATCTTCGAAGTGTGCATTCAGGATAACACATACAGACATACAAGCTTGATCGAATAACCCGTCATCAATTATTCCTTAGCATTAAGTGATATAATACAACAGTAGAACCATGTTAGCCCTCCTGCACATATGTATATACATATATACATAGATACATTTTTGCCTCTTTCTTTTCTCCTTTCCCTCATCCCATCTGTTCTTTGTTTTTGAACAGATTTCCTTCGTGTCTCTTAGTTTATATTCCCACTCTCAGGTTCTTACACCAGTGATACAATACATTGCCTGCTCATGTACCACTGATTTATTTCACTTATGAGTATGGACTCCAGTTTTGACCACTTGCCTACAAAGTCCCCAAAACTGTCTTTGTTTATAGCTGGATAATATTCCATTACATAAAAATGCCACAGTTTTTTAATCCAGTCTTCTGTGGATGGACACTTGGGTTGCTTCCACATTTTAGCTATTACAAATTGTGCTGCTATAAACATGGGTGCACGTATATCAGAGTGATATGATGTTTTCAGATCTTCTGGGAAAATACCCAGAAGGGGAATAGCTGGTTTGAATGGAACCTCTAGACCTAGTTTGCTGAGAAATCTCCAAACGGCTCTCCACAGTGGTTGCACCAGTCTGCATTCCCACCAGCAGTGTAATAGAGTCCCTATTTCTCCACAGCCTCGCCAGCATTTGTTATTG
>PVLD010033488.1:0-13620 GCA_004027595.1 Dinomys branickii
ATTTTATTACTTTTAGAAATAATTTAACAATATTCAGCTTGTATCTTTTAATATTTTGGATCTTTAAGCAGTTGAATCTTTCTCCATTTTATCTAACAATCTTTTAAGATAACAAACTAAATTTTAAATGTCTGGGTTAAATGTAGACATACCCTACCCCACCCATGCCTCTGAACCAAAGAAAGGTATGTCAGGACACAGCATCTCTACAAACCAGACAAGGACACCTAACCAGGAAACAAAATTGAGGGAACCTTTATGATGGAATTTCAGTCTTCAAAATTTTAGAAATATGTTTCTGTTTAAACCACCCAGTCTATATATTTCATTATAGCACCCCCAAGCCAAATGACAAAGCATCCCACAATTAAATTAGTAAAACAATGAATCCATGTGAAAAAAGGACCAGAGAGTATTTAAATTATATAATGTGGAATAGATAAGCAAGGTAAAAATAAAAAAAAACCATTGCATTCAGCAATATAGACCTCATCAGTGCCTTTGAGTGGTTATAGGTACCAATGGCCGACTAGAATGAATTTAAGAGAGAATATATGAGCAGGTTAATATATAACAACACTTTTGATAAGTTGTGTTTTCCATATGAATATAAAGAACATAGAAGTGGTAATTTGAAAGATAACTATAAAAGAAGGATTTTATTTATTTAAGTTGATAAATAAAACAGAATATTAGAAGTCAATTGCAATGTTAATAATAATAAAGTGAAATTAATGACATGAGAGAGCTTTAAGAATTGTTTGAGTAAAGACTTTGCAGAGGGATAAACTGATATACTGCAAAATTGCATTTATATAATAGTATGTGCAATTTCTCTAAACAAACATTAACATTATTCCCAGATTTCCAATGAGCAAAAACAAATGAAATCTAATCAGGTTAAACTTCTGAAGGAGGTAATTATTAATATTAAAAGCTCGAGTCATAGTTTCCCTTTTATATAATAAAATGTGCTGAAACATGTCCATACTAATTAGAATTTGAATAATAGCTTGGGAATGCCTAATTTTCTTTTTACTTCGTAATTTTCTTCCAGTTTTTGTTTATTGTTGTTTTAGGACCTATTAACTGTACAGATTAGTGGGTCTCTTGTTGTATTTGTACACACATGTAATGTACTTTGACCATTTTCTCTTCCATAAGCCCCCACCTTTTCACTTCCCCCTGCTCCTGCTACTCTTCCTCTTTTCTGGTAGTCTGCCTGCTGATTTCATATCTTTTTCTTTTCAGTTTTTTATTTTCTTCAGGTATGAGAGAAAACAAGGTACTTGTCTGATTCTGCTTTGTTTCCCTTCACATGATGATCATCAGTTCCATCCTGTTTCCTGCAAAGGTGTAATGTTTTCTATCACTGAACAGTATTCTATTGCATGCATGTACCACATTTTCTTTATCCATTTATCTATTTATAGGTACCTAAGCTCTTTCCATTTAACCATTTTAAGTTGCCCTCCTGTCAACATGGATATACCGACTTCTCTATGACATGCTGCTTTTAATTTTTAACATAATAGGGAAAAAGAAAGTTTGGGATGCACTTGCTGAGTTTTAACACTTTCTAAGTATCTTCTAAAAATGTATTTTTCCATTTCTAATATAATAAATTTATATTTATTTGTACAAATAACATAGATTATATAAATTGTGTAATGCAATAATATCATGAGTTAGGCTATTTGAACAGTAGAATTGTAAAGAATATTTCAACATGATGTTAGAGGAGAAATATGCTTCAAAAGTAACTGAAGGGGTTGGGGTTATAGCTCAGTGGAATAAGCGCTTGCCTAGCAAGCGCAGGGTCCTGAGTTCGATCCCCAGTACTGCAAAAAAAAAAAAAAAAAGTAACTGAAAGTTACTCATATTTCATATAGTGATTCATAATTTATGATCTTGGCTTTAAAATTATACTACTGTACATCATGTATTAGTACTTTGAGAGTTCAGGCATTAAATTTCTAATTGTTCCTGGTTCCAGTTTTGTATTCTGAATTGTTTATCACAGGATTTGTTATGAGGATTTTATATGTTTTGTTATTTATATAATTAAGAAACTAAAATAATGAAAGCAAGCAAATTGAGGAAAGAAAAGAAATTCTATCCAAAATTTTGTATGTTTTAATTCCTCACATGTAAATTATATCTCTGCAGAAAGTGAAAATAGCAACTCTTCTCTGACTTTCTTCCCCACTCATTTTTTAAAATTATGCCATTGTTTTATCCTGTCATTGTTGTAGATACTATATTGCGGCTATGTAGCTGTAACTACCAAAATTATATAATATTTGCTCAGTGTTTAAATTGGTATCCTAATGTTGAGTTAGGATAACTCAACTCAATTTTCATTATTTAACTATGCTTTATCTGTTATTTGGCCAAATATCAATTTTTAAATACAGATAAAGACATGCATATGTGTACGTAATTGTCCCTCTTATGGTAAGGTGTTCTTTTGTATATTCTCAATATTTTTTAATGCTTTGTAGGGCATTTCTGGGTAGAAATTTTAAGTTTTATTTTCTTTCCTTATACAAGAGAAGAAAATGAGAAAACATTTAAAAAGGTAAATTTGACTTTTTCTTCCCACCAATTAGTACTAATACAGTTTCGGAAGGCTCCTGACTCACAAGCATTGCTTCTGTGAGCTGGGAATGTAGCTAAGGGACCAAGCCATACCTTGATGATCAATCATAGAACCCGCTTTCCTTCTTCACTTCGTAGTTCTTTGAAGTTTGTGATTTTATTACTTTCTGGCTGTTGCAGGTGACATTTCCTTCTTTTCTTTATCCAATTATTTTACACACAGGGGAAGGAGATTCTTCTGAGCCTATTTAAAATTTCCATCTGTCACACTGCTCCACAATTCCACGTGTCATTTATTTAAAATACCATGCATTTGTCATTGCTTTCTGCGTTTGCTTTCTTGATTTGTTAGAAGTTGACCTAGTTACTGTGCTTGTGCTGTTACATTCTCCTTTTAGCAACTTGAATTCTTTATTTTCTAGATGCATTGTTCATTATACCTACAGTGCAAAGAAAAATTTGAATTTATATTTGATACTGGTTTACAAATTTTTAATGTGACTTCATTTTATTTTCTTATGTTTATTATGTATTTGTAGTTTATAATTGCATTAATATTAGAAAGTGAGATCAGTATAATTCCTAGAAATGATTTATTTCCAGTACAGTGTTATATATTGGACAACCTGTAGGCAATTTTACTAAATGTTTTCTCATCAAATGCTTTAAAGGAAAGAATAAATGTCATGATAAATGTAATAGATGGTATTGATAAACATAGAACATATCTCTCAAATGGTTTTCTAGTTCTGTATTATTCTAGGATGTTTTAGTATGGCTATTTGCAGTAGATAATAGCCAATAGTACTATGTAAAAATTTTCCCATTCAGAGAATTCTTATTTCCACCTACAATAATGTGATTTAATTTAGAAATATACATTTCATTAAGCTTCATTTTAATTCTCTATATAACTTTTATGTGTTGTCTTCTAGAACTTTAACGCAAGTGCATGAAACTGTAACCTTAAGATTATTGTAGACAATAAAGTGCTACCTTGACACGTGCCCTTAACTGATTCTGGGAAGCACAACTAGTATCATAAACTATGAATTCCAAAAAATTGTTCTGGCTACAAACGGTATCAAGTCTTGACACAATGTGCATATCCAGTTCCAAGCAACCAATGAGTACTTGGACATAACTTTTGTATCAAAATTGAATCCAGTATCAAATCCTATGAGTTTTAAAGCAGTGTAGTACCAAGACACAACTGTATTTCATTTATTATTACATTCTTTTATTATAGTTCTCACACTTAATTATATTTAGAATTTGTTTTCTACTCACTAAAGTATTTTAAATATTCTATTTTGCCAGAATTTTGTAGCTTTTTCATCCAGGTATTTAGGCATCTTTACAACTGTGACCAAAATATACTGATGTTTAGGTTACTTTGATATTGGAGAATAAAGTAAAATTCGTTCATTTTGCTCTTTTAAAAATTTAATTTTGTATACTTCTTAATTTATTATATAAATCAGAATGCCTAGATATTGCATTCACTTGATACTAAATTAAGTATTGAATATTTGTGTAATAATTTCACATGTAATTTTAAAATTTATCCCATTGATAACTGCAATTTAACATAACTTTGAAGAAGTTAGTAGCCAGCATACAAGTAACTTACTCATTGAATTTGTATGTAATCTTATCTTGAATAATTTTCCTGGACTGAACAGCTAAAGGTCTTTCTTTAAATTTTCAGAAGCTCTGCAGAGTATAGCTATTCACTTTTGCCTTCAAGAAGTGCATATTATTTTAGTAAGAGTTTCATGTTTCCTTCCAAATTCCACCACTTTCCTATGAAAATTCAGAAGTTTGCTTATTATTGCCTTAATCTTTCTACTGCTCTCTTTTATTGAAATGAAAAGCAGACTCTACCACGTTGCATGAGATATTAGTATACAAATATATATGCGTCTATATGCAATTTTTGCAAATGTATGCATTACTACATGTATCGTTCTCTGCATGCTTCATTTTGCACCCTCTCCTCTCTATCCTTTTAAATAAGTAATAAAATATAGCCTGGTATTGCCCCAAACTTCATGCGGCTCCATTTTCCTTTCAGCACCGCACTATTCTCCCCAACTGTTGTAATCTACCAATCCTTATAATGTGGAAAATAGATCTAGAATATTATCACAATACCTGCGAAATTGAGAATACGTTGGTAATCTCTGAATCATCTGCATTTTAACCATTATGTGATAAAGTGATGAAAGTATACATGAATGAAAGAATGTAATAAAAGTATAAAGTAAAATTATACTCTGCCACATTCTTTTACTATTCAGAGAGATCTAGTGTGCTGTTTCCAAACTTCATCAGAAAAACATCACATTTTCCCAAAAATTATCATTCAATGACTCTAGTTATACTATATCTCAAATTATAGAAACTTAAACTTGGAGATTTGAAATGCTATGTACATGGCCTGTCCTATAGAATGAATATGAATGGTTTGTATGCATTTTCAAATTGCATACTGAATGATACATACTATTCATTAAATTTAAATGATAGAGTTGATGTTTGCAGTGCATAAAGTATAAAGAATATGATACTGAATTGCTTTCCAGAGTGTAGACATAAAGAAATGTTTTATTGCATTTTATTTGTTCTTACTCTAATAATTATCATGGGCAACATGATGTAGAGCTTTTATTATGGACAGATGTAGCAAGTATCTGCTCATACCAGTTTGTGTAATTAATTAGGTGCTTACATTGGAATTTGAATGGTAGCTGCTTTTAAACCTTTGATTATGCCAAGTAGGCCTGTTCAATAATATGAAACTGTGGCCTTCTTGAAAGTCAGGACATGTGATTGTTCTTGTTTTATTTTTATCCTTATTACCATCATAATTCAGTTCTTTGTGCATGATACATGATCAATTATTAAAGAATCAGGTGCTACGAAAGACATTTTATTTAAGACCCCAAGTCAGGAAGTCATAGCAGAACAGATGAGAGATGTGGTAGCTATAGTTAGCTAGATCAGTCTTTTGGAAATCAGTTTTGTGCCACTGTAGCCCATAATAACTTTCATCATACCCAGTCGTACAGCAGAGGGAGCAGCTGGTAACCAACTAAACCCTGATCTGTAAATAAATGGAAGGCATCCCAAATGCAGTGGATCAGGCACACTTGAAAGTGAGAGGCTTTTTAGCTGCAGATCCAAGAAAGAATCAAGAGGACCGAAAAATGTACTCTGGGTCTACCGTGGGGGATATAAATAAAGTTCAGCAACTACCTTAGAAGGCAGGATATGATACACGTGCTTAATAAATCAGAATTAAATATTTGTTGATCACTGATATATTTTCACATTAGGAAAACATTGGAAATAATCTAAATTGCATCAATCAGGGTCTGGCTAACAAACCATTATATGCCTGTCTATTCAATAGAAAGCAAAATGAGTACAGAGGCTCTTATTCATATGGAATGATCCACACAATTTAGTGTTAAATTTAAAAAGCAAGATTCAGAACAGTGATTTATTACTGCACTTTTATAAAAATATAAATATTTTACCATATATATGCAAACTCTCTGGAGGGACATTCAAGCAAAGGAAAAAGATAAAAATAATCATAATAGTTAATTATGGAACTAAAATAACATGGCTATGCAAACTTGGAAGTCCAAAAAAAAGAAAGAATGTAAATATTTACATAACTGTCTTTGCCTTCATTTTCGTTTAAATTTTTACTTATAAAAAAAGTAACTTCCAGAAAAGTCTTAGGAATTTGGCGATAGGAATACTCAGGAACAGACATACAGAACTGAGAGCATTAAAAGTAATGACCCTAGAACAGAGGCAGTTATTATCTGCCAAATGTGTCCCCTCTTATTGATGAATAAAGGTCTAAAACTCAATGATTTATAACTTATATAAACAAATAATTCCAAAGCCTACCCATACAATTTTACTGCAACTTATTCAAAGCTAAGCAATCAAACCTTCTGGGAAACACACTCCAGTAACTATTAAGGGTATAGTCTAAATGTATCTCTTTATAAATTGCTGAACTGAATCTGGAAGCCATAACTCTAAATAAACAAGACAGCATTTATCAATTTATATCTTAAAATCTATGATGGTCTTAGAGCAGGTTGGGTGTCTGAGGGCCATTATTGCTGAGGTTTAACAAACGCTTTCACTTGATTGCTGAGGTTTATATGTATTTTATTCTTTTGATACTTATAAGTGAAAATATCCATTTCTTTTTGAGAGTTTCTTTTTGTTATTGTGTATAAAAGTATGATTGCGATTTTAAAATGCTAATGTAATTAAAATAGCAAAGCACCTACATGAAAATAGACATACAGGTCAGTGGAATAGAGCAGAGAGCCCAGAAATAAATCCATGAATACATGTCATACTGATTTCCTACTGTGGATCAAAAAATACCCAGAGGGTAAAAACAGTCTTTACAAAACAGTGTTAGAAAAACTAAACATCCACCTGGAAAATTATAGAAGTTGACTCTGAAACCACACACAAAAATAAAGTTAGGATTGACTCATTCAAGTCCTAAAGTTTAAAACCCCCAAGAACAAAGCATAGAGGAAAATCTTCTTAACAGTGGTTTTGACAGTGATTTCTTACATAGGACATCAATATGGCACAAATAACAAAAGCAATACAAGTAAGTGTGTTTCCTTTAAATTAAAATACTTCTGTACAGGAATTCAAGCAGTCAGCAGCATTTAAGAGAAAACTTGCAGAACGAGAGAAATTATTTGGAAGTCAAGTATCTAATAAAGGGTTACTCTTGAAAATATACAAGGAACTTTGCCCATGCGATTGCAAAAAAAACAAATAACTTAATTTTAAAATGAGAAAAGAACTTGAATAAATATTTCTCAAAAGATCAGACACAAATGATCAAAAGACATAAAAGTGCTCAACATCACTAACCATCAGGGAAATAGAAAAACCACATCAACTCTCCGGTTAGAATGGCAATATGCAAGTGAGGTATGATAAGCAGCATTGGTGAGGATATGGAGAAAAAAGAACATTTGTACACTGTTGATGGAATTGTAACTAAGTAAAGCTATTATGGAAAACATTATGGAAGTTCCTCAAAAATTTAAAAATAGGGCTCGCATGACACACAAGTCCTAATTCTGGGCATAAGGACAAGCATCACTTGAGAGAGAAATTGTTGATAAACGTATTGTTAGCTGCTTGCATCATTGTATGAACATCATAAAGTATAATTTGATAAGCCTACAAGGTTTAGGTGAATCACTCAATGTGGTCTCTTCATGCAGTCGAGAGGGAAGCCAAATATGAGTGTAAACAAGGAAGAATATTTCTTACGTTTTTTATTTTAGTTGGTTATTTTGCTACTTAATAATTTTAGTTGCAAATTTTAGTTACATATGTGTTTTTAAATGATCTTATTTCTAACCTAAAACACATTTTTCTTTACTGAGCAATATTTCATCTGGAATCAGCAGTGTGAAAAATGAACTGTTCTGTAAAGCAAATATGAGCTATACCTCAACAACAAAAAAGACACTTACTTATTAGTGTATGTTGTTCTTATCAATATTTGAGAGAATTTCTTGCAGCTAAAAGCGTGAGAAATTTCCTTTATACATATTTATATAGTTATGAATTCATCTCACTAAAAATTATTTACAATTATAGATATATAAATCATGCAGAAGTCAAATCTTTGATTTGTTCAGTCTGAATCTGGGCTCATCTGTATCAAATGAGGGACAAGCAGTCTACCAACTATTTGTTCATAAAGAGTATTTTAAGAATTATAAGTGACATAGAATACTACCTGAAATACCTACCATGTAAGCATTAAATCAATAATTTCATCTTGACATTTCTTGCCTGTATTACAAAACTGTCATTTAGATCCCTTCTCTTTCAATCTGTACAAATTATTTTTAGTCTAATTCATTTCAAATTTTTATGCTCTTTATCTTTATGGATACAAAAGAACACATGCACTTTGAAAAACTCTCTTCGTGCCAAATCTATCTCTCAATTATGCTTTAATTCTGGCCTTCATTTCTTATCTATGTTTGTATGCATGCACCTCATTATCTCAGTTCACAGCAAAAGGTTTATAGCAAACACATCTGCCATCTGTAAGCACCCTGAATTAATCATCTGGCCTCACTAATGACACCAATATCTTGAAAAATAGCAAATCAAATGAAGATTTTTCCTGATTTTAATTTTGTGACACTTTTTTTCAGCTTCAATACTGTTTATCAGTCTTGTCTTTCATTATTTTCTCTTAGTTTCGCCAATGCAGCCCTTTGTGTTGGCCTGTGTATATTTCTATTATGATGCTCATTCTCATTGAAATATAACTTTTCTTTTACTTATTTCATGTAAACTGGGACATTCTAGGCATCTGTTCTAAGATGTCTGTTTTTTTGCAAATTTTGTTCTGCACAAAACCTCCTAACCAAAAGTGTAGTGAGGACTTAAATTCAAGTTTTTTCTTGAAAAAAAAGCAGGTAGAAAATATCAGGTTTTGGTGTGGAATCATGACAACATCTGATCACAACAAACTATACACATATATCAAATTATTCTGTTTCCCATACATTTGTACAATCAAAAAACTATTTAATATAAATAAATAGGGGCTGGGGATATAGCTCAGTGGAATAAGCGCTTGCCTAGCAAGCGCAGGGTCCTGAGTTCGATCCCCAGTACCGCAAAAAAAAAAAAAAAATATATATATATATATATATAAATAAATAACATGAAAAGCACTGTCATACTGGTGGTAATGTATTCATTCTCTTACATATTTTGTTGAATTGTTTTTGAGTTTATGAAATTTTATATTCTATATACCAATATTTTGTGATACATGTAATTTACAAAAATTTCTCCGGTTTGTACCTTATCAATTAATTCTCTTAATCATGTCTAATGATGAGCCAATTGTTTCCAATTGGATGAAATCTAAGTATAATTTTTAGCCATTATAATTATACTTTTATTTTAATCTAGAAACAGCTGCTGATCCCATGTTGGTGAGTTTATTCTATGTTTTCTTCATGAATGTTATATAGGTACAGTTTTATAATTGTGTATAGGGTAGATTTATATTAAGTTTGTGAAGGTTGTGAGCTAAGGATTAAGATTCATTATTTTGTACTTGCTAGCACCATATGTTGAAAACATTGTCCTTTATTTATTGATATGTGAACATGTGTATGTGTGAACATCCTTTAGTCATAACTGGATTATCAGTATAAGTAACTGTCTAGTGTTTGATCATTCTTACATGCCTATATTTGTTTATCTGAGTTTCCAATTTGAATATATCAATATGTAATACAACAAACATTGTTAATTTCCTATCACCTTGTCTGAAATTCTGTGTTACTTGTAGTGTTTTTGTATTATTTTCTAAATGTATGTGTGTTTGTTAATATTTTCATTCCTTTATCTTAAAAAATAAATTTTTGCATATAGTGTGTATGTGTATGTAGACATATGATTATATATAGGCATCATCTGTTCCATGTCTGTATAATCGCTTTACATATGATATATATGTTGTTTCAACAAACACTCTTGGGGTTCACTTCCTGACGTTGGATGCTTGCTGTGTGATCACCATTTGACATTTTTTTGAGAATCACACTCCATAAGAGAGGTGTAACCAGAAAAAAATTAAGCCCATTTCAAAATATTACTTATTTATTTGGTATATTAATTTTACTGATGAATCAGTCAAATAATGTATCAGGCGTGTTATCCATATTAATGTTCATCTGTTTCAGCCATCTCAGACTTTTTAATTTACTCTCATTACAGAACCTATTTTATCTGAGATAAATCATTATTATCAAAATGCTCTCTCTGTGCATTAGAATAACAATACTGAATTTCAAATTATCAGTTTCCTTCTGTGGAGTCATAATAATAACATTTTTATTTCCAGGTCAAATGCCATTGATTTCAACTCACGAGATTATGAAGTGAATTGATTTAGAGTGTGTGCCAGAATGGTTGGAATGAGGGTAATAGATCAAGCTAAGTGACACTGTGAAAATAAAACCATATCAGGGTGAAGTAGAATTATTTTATGCTGAATTCCCTTCTATTCTGAGCTTAAAATTAGTTCAGCTCATTAAGTAGAGAATGGAGTAGGCTAATCCCAACTGTAATTATACATTCTATCAGGCATATAAAGGTAAACGAGAGAGTGAGTCTGCATTGTCATAAAATGCAGTTTTGAGATAATCAACACAACAGAATTAAGTTGTCACTAAGTGTCATTCATTATGCAGCACGAGCCTAAAGCAGATGGAACTAACTTGTTGGATGCATACTAGTGTCAAGAAATAAATATATTTAGCTGGATTCTCAAGTTTTAGGAAAATACATAAATGCCAAATATAATGATACACTTTTAGATAATAAATATCAGAACTAGAAACCAGCACTGTTTGCCTTTGTTCTTTTATTTTAACGTCTGGGAGAAACAATTAGAAATCAAAAGGATCATGTCAGAATACCATGCTCTTTACCACAATATTTAAGGTTACATTGGAAATTAAACCGTGTACATTTGAGATTAAACCATGCATGATTATCCTTGATTTGTTTACTCTTCAGAACGTATTTACTTCTCAAGTTAGGCAATACAAATGAAAAGGAATAAAAGCAAAATTATCTGTTAGCTGGTTCAAATTTGTCAAAATGTTAGGCTTGTCAAGATTTTTAAACTGATAAAGATGTAAAATTTAAAAGTAGTTTAGAAACTTGGGTCTTTTTATGCCTGATTGTTTTTGAACCTGTCTTGTACACCTTTTCTCAATTGATGTTAACAGTGGAGTTAGATTTTTTTCTGCTACTTTGTTACCATTATCCCACTACTTATTTCAGTGATTACTTCTAGCCTATTCCAAACCACAGTCAAGGTTATCATGCTTCAGGTCACACCTCAAAGTATTACGATTCAAATTTTCAGGCAAGCTTAATGGGAAAAAAGGGTGAGAATGGATTAATGGAGTATCTAAGGGGGTTATTGTAATGTTATGTTGTGGAACATAACCTGTGTTGGTGGAAAGTGTGTATATTGTATTGTTTTGGGAGGAATGAGAAGCATATATAAACCTGGCAGCATTAATATATTGTTGGTCCTGTAAATTCAAAAATCTTTGAAGTCAGGGTATTGGAAGGAGCAGTCCTCAAACAGTGAAATGCTTGCAATGCGTATTATTAAAGGATAAAGAAGGGTGTATTGTAATGAATAAATTAGTGTTTGATCATAGAATGATTGGAGAAGTTCATGAAAGGACAAGAGGTATTATCAGGGACCTGTTCAGGGATGTGTCCAAGGTCGCGAATGCCCTGTATGAGGGGAATGGTGTAAGGATGAAATAAGAAATGAAGACAATCTAGTAATGCATGAAGGGAAGCTAGGAGGTCAAACCTCAGGATGGACAGAGACCAAACACTCCAATCCAGCCACTTCTTACTGGGTGTGTACAATGAGAGAAGGGATTAGCGAAGGACTCAAGGTCAGTGATTTAATGGGCCGGGGATAACTTGGAATGACTCAGAAGGACTCAAGAGGGCAGAGGTGATTTTATGCTACGAAGGATTTTGCCCTGGAGTGGTTTTAATCTTAGTGGTTTTAGCTTAGTCTCAGTGGGTGGGAGAGGATGATCCGCCACTAAAAACTTTATGGGAAATCTCAAAAGAGTGATACTAATAATCTTAAGCTTCCATTTGTCCCTTAGGGAAATATGCAAAAATAACTATTGTGAATTTGTGGTCCCCAACATAGTACAGAAAACATTCAGAGTAAAGAATTCTCTGCATTGATCCTAAGGTCAGGAATAATTACAAGAGGTTGTGTTAAGTCTATCAAGGTAATACTTAACTAGGGAAAACATTTTGTACATCTCAATGAATAACTGAATGTATGCACTATTTGCAAATGTGTGTGTATTCAAGGTTTAGTTCAATTATACTGTTGCTCCAACTTGGTCTTACCTGGTGTATTTAAGAACTTTTAAAGAAAATTGAATGTATGAGCACTCTTCTAGTACCACTAACGTGCTGCTTTGTATTTTACTTTTTGATACTGGGAATCGAACTCGGGACCTTGTGCTTGCCAGGCCGGCACTTGTGCCACTGAGATATATCCTTGGCCCTGTATTTTCTTTAAAGGAATACATACTTTACTTTTCTAGACAGAGCTAGTAACTAATTATTTTCTATATGACCTAGATATGTATATAGGAAATGTATTCTGTAGTGTGCAATGATTACATTCGCTGGAAGGCATTGGTGCAAGTACATAACATATTTCAATCCTATTTTTCAGTCCCTTCAACCTCTTTCATTTTTCCAGAATCTGACTTATTTGTTTATCTGGGAAGATTTTATATAGTTCATTAACATATATACAGATTAAAGGCCAAATGAATAGGCCAAAGTGTAACAAAACATATCAGGTAATTGTACCAAGGCAAGGTTCACTTTTAGACATATTATCAGGGCTGTATTGCAATAATTTTTCTCTTTTTTCCTATTATCTATCTTTTATTTCATTATGTATCTATATCTAACTTTATCAATCTATATATATGTATATATACTGTAAAAATATATACGTACTTCAAGAAAAGAAAAACTTGTATAGATATTTCAATACACACCAGGTATAGACTCTCATTAAATTGACTGGTTTGTCCACATGTACCTTAAGATTTTCATGATGTCTCAATAAATTAATATTAAAGTATTCATACAAGTTTTTCTTTTCATGAAGTTTGTATAAATTTTTTGGCCTCTCTCTCTCTCTCTCTCTCTCTCTATATATATATATATATATATATATATATATATATATATGTATATATACACACACACAAAGTTTTTCATATAAGAGAACCCATGTGATAGTTAAGTTCATGTGTCTGAGTTACTTCACTTAAAATTATGGTCTCAAGGTAAATCTATTTTTCTGAAAATGACTCAAGTTTATCA
>PVLD010033489.1:0-13619 GCA_004027595.1 Dinomys branickii
CCTACCTAGTGACCTGGGTGAGGTGTGTAAGACTGCTCCCCCACCCTCCCAGGGTTCCCTGCAGGTATAGGGATGGATCTCCTCCCCCACTCGGTGATCTGATCGCGAGCGCCGATATCTCACCAGTTATTGGAGTCCCTGCAGGCATGAAGGTTCCAAGGTGCCAGTCTATCCTTTGGGGCTTTCTGCGCGGCCCGCCTGATGCGCACGAAACGTGAGACCGCTGGGCGTTGCCGCCGCCAGAGAGCCAATCTCTGTCGGGAGTCGCTGGAGAGCCGTGCCGGGTCAGGAGGCGGGAGGGATCGAGCCGTCTGTGTTCTCGGGGTGCTAGGACCCAGGAAATCTTTCTCTCCACTCCCGGCATTTGGGGCCCTCCGCGCGGCCCGCCCGACACGCGCGAAACGTGGGATTGCCGAGCGTCTCCGCCGCCAACAGGCCGATCTCTGTCGGGAGTCGCCGGGGGGCTGCGCCGGCTCGGGAGGCGGGAGGGTTCGAGCCGTTCGTGCTCTCAGGGCATCAGGACCCAGTAAATCCCTCTGTCCGCTCCCGGCGCTTGGGGCCCTCCGCGCGGCCCGCCCGACACGCGCGAAACGTGGGATTGCCGGGCGTCTCTGCCGCTAGCAAGCCGATCTCTGTCGGGAGTCGCCGGGGGGCTGCACCGGCTTGGGAGGCGGGATGGACCGAGCTGGCTGCGCTCCCACGGCGCTTGGACCGAGCCAAGGTTCTTCCCCGCGCGGATCGTCCCTGGCTCCCATCGTCTGGGGCTTTCCCACGTCCCGCCCCGGCAGCCTGGTCCGCCCTACCACATCTCCCCCGGCATCTCAGAGAAATACGCCCAGTTTAAACTTCCCAGCCGAGGTCCCGGCATTCACGCTCCCCAAGTCTGTCTCGAGCTGGTGGTGTTTATTAAGGAGGTTCGCTCCCTTGCTGCTCACCTGGTCGCCATCTTCCCCGGTTTTGGTACCTGTTAAAGTCATTATATAAGATGGTGGCTGTGCTAATAGGCCTTTTTTATGGTAGTACTCATTTTGCGATATGCATGTATATAAGCAATTGTGTTTTATATTTAATCATATATGCACAACTTTACAAAAGATTATGGTGGTAGAGGCATACCCATGTTTATAAGCAGCACAATTTTCAATAGCCAAATCTTGGAAACAGACTGATGTCTATCAACAGATGAATGGTAAAGAAAATGTAGTATTTATACACAGTGGGGTACTACTCTGCATAATGGAAGATAAACTTGAGGAATTTGTCAGTAAATGGATGCACTTTGATACTATACTATTAAGTGAAATAAATCAGATGCACAAACTTAAATATCACATGCATTCTTTTTTATTATTTTAAAAGTAAAAGAACAAAAACATATTAACAAACAGACACAAAGTAGCATAAGAATAGTACCATCAAAACTGAGTTACAGACAAAGGTGACAGGGAATCTACAATGGTTGTTGCATTACATATTGATAACTTCGAAGTGTATATTCAGGAACACAGACATAGTCATGCAAAATTGATCAAACAATTAATCATCAACTATTCCTTACAATAAAGTGACCTAAGTCAGTAGTACAATTATGTTAGATATGCTGCATATACATACATACTTACTTACATTTTTTAAACATAATTTTTCTTTTTTTTAAAGTGTGAAAGAAAAAGAACTACATCTACAATAGAAAAAGAAAACACAGAAAGCATTAACAAAGAGACACAAAGTAGCACAATAAGAGTATAATCAGAATTGAATTATAGACAAAGCAACAGAAAACCAACAATAGTTGTTGCATTGCATATTGATATCTTCAAAGTGTATGCTCAGGAGAACACATATAGACATAAAAGATTGATCAAACAACCAGTAATCAAATATTCCTTACCATTAAGTGACATAATACAATAGTAGAAAGATGTTAGCCATGCTGCACATATGTATATACATACATACATATATTTTTGCCTCTTTCTTTTCTCCTTTCCCTCGTCCCATCTGTTCTTTACTTTTGAACAGATTTCCTTCATGTCTCTTAGTTTATATTCCCACCCTCAGATTCTTACACCAGTGACACACTACGTTGCCTGCACATGTACCTCTGATTTATTTAACTTACGAGTATGCTGTCTAATTGTGGCCATTTGCCTACAAAGGCCCCAAATCTGTCCCTCTTTATAGCTGAATAATATTCCATTATAAAAAATGCCACAGTTTTTTAATCCAGTCTTCTGTGGATGGACACTTGGGTTGCTTCCACATTTTAGCTATTACAAATTGTGCTGCTATAAACATGGGTGCACATATATCAGAGTGATATGATGCTTTCAGAGCTTCTGGGAAAATACCCAGAAGGGGAATAGCTGGTTTGAATGGAACCTCTAGACCTAGTTTGCTGAGAAATGTCCAAACGGCTCTCCACAGTGGTTGCACCAGTCTGCAATCCCACCAGCAGTGCAGTAGAGTCCTTATTTCTCCACAGCCTCGCCAGCATTTGTTATTGGATGATTTTTTCATACTGGCCAGTCTTACTGGGGTGAGATGAAATCTCGATGTTGTTTTTATTTGCATTTCTCGAATGACTAAGGATGTGGAACATTTTCTCATATATTTATTTGCCATTTGTATCTCTTTATCTGAGAAGTGTGTATTCATCTCAGATGCCCATATCTGGATTGGGTCTTTGAATTTGGACAGGTAAACGTTTTTTAATTCTTTGTATGTTCTAGATAGCAGACCTTTGTCTGAGGGACAGCCAGCTAGGATTTTTTCCCAATTTGTGGCTTTTCTTTTTACTTTGCTGGTGATTTCTTTAGATGTACAAAAACTTTTCAGTAGGATGAGGTCCCAATTATTGATTCTTTGAAGTGTTTACCTTGCAGTTTCATTTTTGTTCATGAACTCTCTGCCTACTCCTATGTCTTCAAGATTTTTACCTACTTTCTCTTCCAATAGATTTAGAGTTTCTGTTTTTTTTTGAAGTATAATAAAAAAACCAAAAAGATATTAACAAACATACACAAAGTAGCATAAGAATAGTAAAATCGAATCTGAGTTACAGATAGGGTGACAGGGAATCATCAACGGTTGTTGCATTACATTTTGGTAATTTCTAATTGTATATTCAGTAAAATAGGTATAGACATGCAAAATTGATCAGACAATTAATCATCTACTATTCCTTACAATAAAGTTACCTAAATCAGTAGTACAACTTCTTTTTATAGTGTGAAAGCAAAAAGAACTGCATCAACTACAACAGAAAAAGAAAGAGGGAAAAAAAAGGAAAGCATTAACAAAGAGACACAAAGTCGCTCAATAAACTTATAATCATAGTTGAATTAGAGACAAAGCAACAGAAAACCAACAATATTTGTTGCATTTCATATTGATATCTTCAAAATGTATGCACCGGAGAACACATAAAGACATACAAGATTGATCAATCAGTCATCAAATATTCCTTACCATTCAATGACATAAGTCAATAGTAGAACCATGTTAGCCATCCTGCACATATGTATATACATAGATACTTACATACATACGTACATAAATTTTTGCCTCATTCTTTTCTCTTTTCCCTCGTCCCCTCTGTTCTTTACTTTTGAACAGATTTCCTTCATGACTCCTAGTTTATGTTCCCACCCCCAGGTTCCTACACCAGTGACACAATACGTTGCCTGCACATGCACCTGTGATTTATTTCACTTATAAGTATGTTCTCTAATTTTGACCATTTGCCTACAAAGGCTCCACATCTGTCCTTCTTTATAGCTGAATAATATTCCATTGTATAAAAATGCCACAGATTTTTAATCCAGTCTTCTGTGGATGGACATTTGGGTTGCTTCCACAATTTAGCTATTACAAATTGTGCTGCTATAAACATGCGTGCACATATATCAGAGTGATATGATGCTTTCAGATCTTCTGGAAAAATACCCAGAAGGGGAGTAGCTGGTTTGAATGGAACCCCTAGACCTAGTTTGCTAAGAAATCTCCACACTGCTCTCCACAGTGGTTGCACAAGTCTGCATTCCCACCAGCAGTGTAATAGAGTCCCTATTTCTCCACAGCCTCACAAGCATTTGTTATTGGATGATTTTTTCATACTGGACATTCTTACTGGGGTGAGATGAAATCTCAATGTTGTTTTTATTTGCATTTCTCGAATGACTAAGAATGTGGAACATTTTCTCATATATTTATTTGTCATTTGTACTTCTTTATCTGAGAAGTGTGTATTCATCTCAGATGCCCATTTCTGGATTGGGTCGTTGAATTTGGATATGTACATGTCTTTTAATTCTTTCTATGTTCTAGATAGAAGACCTTTGCCTGAGGGACAGCCAGCTAGGATTTTATTCCCAATTTGTGGGTTTTCTTTTTACTTTGTTGGCGATTTCTTTAGATGTACAAAAACTTTTCAGTATGATGAGGTCCCAGTTATTGACTCTTTGAACTGTTTCCCTTGCTGTTTCATTTTTGTTCATGAACACTCTGCCTACTCCTATGTCCTCAAGATTTTTACCTACTTTCTCTTCTAATAGATTTAGTTTCTGTTTTAATATTGATATCTGTGATCCATTTTGATCTCAGTTTGGTGCATGGTGATAGACTTGGATCTATGCTAAGTATTTGGCAAGAGGCAAACCAGCTTTCCAGCACCATTTATTAAACAGGTCATCCTTTTTCCAGCGAGTTTGGTTGGCTCCTTTGTCAAATATTATGTGGATGAGTATGTTTTTCATTGTGGTTGCATCTTCCAGTCTGTTTCATTGATCCTCAGGTCTTTTTTTTAGCCCATACCAGGTTGATTTTATTACAGTAGCTTTGTAGTATAATTTCAGGTCAGGGATTTTGATTTCACCTGACTTTTCCTTGTTGCCCAGGATTGCTTTTGCTACTCTGGGTCTCTTCTGGTTCCAGATAAATTTAAGGCATATTTTCTCTACATCTGTGTGGTATGCTAATGGTAGTTTAAAGGGAATTCCATTGAATCTGTACAACAGTTTTCGTAGTATGGTCATTTTCACAATGTTGGTTCTTCCGAACCATGAGCAGGGTATGTTTTTCCATTTACTGAAATCCTCTTTGATCTCTTTTTTCGGAGTACTGTAGTTTTCACTGAATAAATCTTTCACATTCTTTGTTAGATTGATTCCTAAGTATTTCATTTTCTTGGTTGCTATTGTAAAAGGTATGGTTTCCTCAATTTCTCTCTCAGTCTGTTTGTTGTTCGTGTATAGGAATGCTACTGATTTTTGGGTGTTGATTTTGTATCCAGCTACACTGCTGAATTTGTCAATTACTTCCAGGAGTTTTCTTGTGGAGTTTTTGGGGTCCTCCATGTATAGTATCATGGGATCTGCAAATAGTGATAGTTTGGCTTCTTCCTTTCCTATCCGTATTCCTTTTATGTCTCTCTCTTGTCTAATTGCTCTGGCTAATGTTTCCAGAACTATGTTGAATAGGAGTGGTGACAATGGACATCCTTGTCTTGTTCCTGACTTTAAAGTGAAAGTTTTCAGTTTATGTCCATTTAGTATGATGTTGGCTGTTGGTTTGTGATAGATGGCTTTGATCAGATTGAGATAGAGGCCATCTATTCCTCTTTTTTCTAAGGTTTTTAGCATAAATGAATGTTGGACTTTATCAAAAGCCTTTTCTGCATCTATTGAGATGATCATGTGGTTTTTGTCTCTGACTGTATTGATATGATGTATTACATTCATTGATTTGTGAATATTGAACCATCCTTGCATTCCTGAAATGAATCCTACCTCGTTGTGGTATATAATTTTCCTTATGATTTGCTATAATCTATTTGCTAGTATTTTGTTGAGTATCTTCACATCTGTGTTCATTAGAGAGATTGGCCTATATTTTTCTTTCTTGGTTGGGTCCCTCTCTGGTTTTGGTATCAGTATAATGCTTGCCTCCAGAAATGTGTTAGGGAGAGTTGCTTCCTTTTTTATTTCACTGAAGAGTTTGAGGAGTGTTGGCATTAAATCTTCTCTGAATGTTTTACAGAATTCTGCTGTGAATCCATCAGGGCCTGGGGTTTTCTTTGTTGGTAAGTTTTTAATGATGTTTTCAATCTGATTAATTGATAATGGGTTGTTCACGATTTTTGCGTCTTCCTGATTCAATTTTGGTAATTTGTACCTTTCTAGGAATCTGTCCATTTCTTCTGAATTTTCTATCCTATGTGAATACAGCTTTTCAAAGTAGGTATTAATGGTCTTTTGCATTTCTGTGTGATCTGTAGTGATTTCATCCTTTTCATTCCTTATTGCATGAATTTGAGTTCTTTTCCTTCTTTTTTTGATAAGGTTGGCTAGGGATTTATCAAGTTTATTTATTCTTTCGAAAAACCTACTCTTTGATTCACTAATTTTTTGTAGAGTTAACTTCATCTCAATTGCATTAATTTCTGCCCTGAGTTTTATAATCTCCTCCCTTCTTTGAGCTTTTTGTTTGGCTTGTTGCTCTTTTTCTAAGAGTTTGAGGTGTAGCATTAGGCTGTTTATTTGCTCTCTTTCTGTTTTCTTTGTATATGAGTTCATTGCTATAAATTTCCCTCTGAGGACTGCTTTCATTGCATCCCACAGATTCCGGTAGGTTGTAGTTGGATTTTCATTTATATGTAGGTAATTTTTAATTTCTTCTTTAACTTCTTGTGTGACCCATTGGTTATTCAGGAGGTTGTTTTCTAATTTCCAAGCTTTTATGCGGCTTTTGGAGTTCTCTTTGTCATTAATTTCCAATTTCATTGCAGTATGGTCAGATAATATGCTTGGGAGAAGTTGAATTATTTTGCATTTAGGTAGATATGCTCTATGGGCTAGAATGTGGTCTGTTTTAGAGAAAGACCCATGTGCATCTGAGAAAAATGTGTATTCTGATGTTGTGGGGTGGAACACTCTGTATACGTCTACTAAGTCCATTTGTTCACACTTTTGGTTCAGGTCTGTTATTTCTTTACTGAGTTTCTGTCCAGTTGACCTGTCCCTTTGTGTCAGAGACATGTTTAAGTCCCCTATTACAATAGTATTATTAGTTATTTGATTTTTCACGTCTGTTAAGATTTGACTTGTAAAGTTAGATGCTCCATTGTTTGGTCCATAAATGTTTAGGATTGTTATCTCTTCCTCTTGCAGCTTTCCCCTAGCTAGTATGTAATGGCTTTCTTTATCTCTTTTGATTGTTTTTGGTTTGTAGTTTACATTGTCTGCAATCATAATAGCTACCCCTGCTTTCTTCTGGGGACCTGTTGCATGGAGAATTGTTTTCCATCCTTTAACTTTTAGCTGGTGGATTTCCTTTTCAGCAAAATGTGTTTCCTATATACAGTATATTGTTGGATTGTGTTCCTTAATCCACTCTGCCAATCTTTCCCTTTTGACTGGTGAATTGAGGCCATTTACATTAATGGTTATGATGGTTATATGTTGGCTTATTCTAGTCATGTTATTTACTTGTTGTTGTTTTCCTTCTTTTGCTGTCTGTTTACTTGTCCTGTTTGAGGGTTTATTTCTGTTGTTGTTCTTGAGATTGTGGTCACTTTTTTCTCTGTCTAGAATATCTTTTAGTGCTGTTTGCAATGCTGGTTTCGCACTCATGAAGTTCTTCAGTTGTTCTCTGTCGTGGAAATATTTTATTTCCCCATTGAATTTGAAGGATAGTTTTGCAGGATACATCAGTCTGGGTTGGAAGTTGTTTTGTCTCAGAATCTGTAATACCTCGCTCCATGCTCTTCTTGATTTCATGGTTTCCGTTGAGAAGTCTGCTGTGATTCTGATGGGTTTTCCTTTATAGGTGATTTGTGTCTTTTCTCTAGCAGCTTTTAATATTGTGTTCTTTTGCCGGATATCTGGGATCTTCACTATTATATGTCTGTGTGTGGTTTTCCTTGGGTTATGGTTCATTGGGGTTCTATATGCATCGGTTTACTGTACTTCAGTATCTTTTATGTTGTTTGGGAAATTTTCTGCTATTATTTCAGCAAATATTCTTTTTATATCATTTGAGTTGTCTCCTGCTGTTTCACTGACTCCAATTACTCGAATATTATTTCGTTTTGCCTCATCTTGCAGCTGTTGGATTGGTTTTTCTTGGATTTTTGATGATTTTATAAGATCCTTCCTTTCACGCTCATAAGCTGCCATGCTGTCTTCAAGGTGTGAAATTCTATCTTTGGTTTCGTTTAAGAGGTTTTGCAAGCTATCAGTGGAAGTTTTCAATTCCTGGCAATCTCTTTGGGCCTGTTTCTTCCTTGGTAATTCATTCCTAAATTGCTCTTGTAACGTTTCCATTTGTTTCCTATTTTCTTCTAATCTGTTATCTAGTTCTTCTCTATGTGTATGGAACATTTCTTCCATTATAGTTTTCAGTTCATTTTTTGTCTGAGAGATTATTGCAGGTATGTGGCTTATTTCTGCTTTAAGCTCTTCTATGGTGTGTTGGAGTTGTTTTATTATTTCGGATGCAGTCATTTCAGAATTTGCAGGTATGTGGCTTCCTAGTTCCCCTATATCCTCGCATCCAGGATTTGTTCTGGGTGGGGTTGAGTTCTGAGACTGTGTTTTGTTCTTCTGTCTTCCCAGTTTTGTTTAACAGATTCAAAATATTGAGCAATAAATTACCCAGGCAGTTCACCAGGCAAAGGTCTGTTGCAAAGGCTGCTCCAATGACTCCTTCTCTTCGGGAGAATGTCCCTTAAGCTTTCTGCTGAGAGTTCCACTTAAAAGGCTGCTCAGGTGCTGGTTTGTGGGGTGGGCTACTCCCTACCGGAAGACCTGGGTGGAGTGTGTAAATCTGCTCCCCCGCCCGCCCAGGGTTCCCTGCAGGTATGGGGACAGATCTCCTCCCCCACTCGGTGATCCAGTCGCGGCGCACAGATAGCTCACCCGTTTTTGAATCCGTGCCAGCAGGAAGGTTCCAAAGTGCCAATTCTCATACTCTCTGGGTCTGGGGGAGGGATCGGAATGCTCCACTTCTCTGTGATCCTCACGCAGGGCCGTGGACTGCAGGCCGCTGAGGGCTTTGGCGGCGGGGGCCAGGACTGGAGTGGGATCTCGTTTCACTGCTCGGATTTGCGGAGCCTGCCTAAGGAGCGTGGGTTCCGAGACCACCCCACACTGCAGTCAGTAAAAAGCTGATTTTTTGGCCATCATTGCTGCTGAGCCATGCAGGGTCGGGAGGCGGGAGAGACTGAGCCACCTGCACCCACAGGGCACTCAGACCCAGCTGAGCTGCCACCCGTCTGCTGCGCTGAGTGTCTCTGGTTCCCAGTGCTCCAGTCTTTCCTGCGTCTTGCCACGGCAATTTGGTCCGACCTGCCACGTTTCCGGCAGTGCAGAGAAACACGTTCAGTTTGAACTTCCCAGCTGAGGTCCCGGCATTCACACTCGCCAAGTCTGTCATGAGCTGGGGGACTCTATCAGCGAGGATCCTTCCTTTGTTGCTCACCTGGTCGCCATCATCCTAGCAAATTCTTAATTATTTATTTTCTTTTTCTTATTTTTTGAAAGGAAGGTATATTCCATTTCTATTTCTAAAATTTTAAATTATTATTTTAGTGAACCATCACATGGGTACTCTGTGATAACTTTATGCATATGCATAGTGTATAATGATGAAATCATATAGGTACCATTTTCAGTTGTTTAAGCACCAAAGTTTTAAATTGACACATACTTTTAAGTATTTGTTTTGAGTATTTAAAATTTGGTGGGGAGAAGAGCTGAACTCTCTACAACTGATTTTTTAGGGGTGCTGAGAATTGAACCCAAGGCCTTGTGCATGCTAGTTACAACACCACTGAATTGTATTCACAGCCTGTGCACCTGATTATAACCCAGGATCTGAGCCTTGATACTCAAGAGTGTTATGGACTTGCACCTATAGCATGAACACCGCCATGGAGATTGTTTGAAATGTAGCCTTTGGGCCCGCAGGATTTTCTGAATTACAAATTGTATTTGAGCTTGAATAGCTGGCAGTTCTCATCCATAATGAAGTTGGTCTAGAAAGAACTTTTTACCTTCTCATTGTTGACAGTTTGAGGCAAGAAAATTATTTGTGTTGGGAGCTGCACGTGTATTGTGGATGTTCAACACTATCCTTTCAAACACTTCCAAGTATTCCCAGGGGAAACATCTCTCTTGCTGAGAACCACTGGTGCGTCTTACAAAAACTTTTTTGCACAACAAAAGAAATTATCAATACAGTGAAAAGAAAACTTATGAATTGGGGAAAAAAAATTAGCTAACTGTTGCTCATACACAAGAATTCTATCTAGAACATATAAAGAATTAAAAAATATCAGGCCCCCAAAATTCAAAGACCCATTCTAGAAATGGGTATCTGAGATAAATACACACTTCTCCGATGAAAACATACAAATGGCAAATAAATATATGAAACCATGTTCAGCATCACTGGTCATTTGAGAAATGCAAATTAAAACAACACTGAGATTCCATCTCATCCTAGAAAGAATGGCCATCCTCAAGAAATCAACCAGTAACACATTCTGGAGGGGCTGTGGGGAAAAAGGAACCCGTTTCCACTGCTGGTGAGAGTGTAGACTGGTACAACCAGTATGAAAATCAGTGTGGAGATTCCTCAGAAAACTAGGATTAGAGGTCCCATTTGACCTGGGTATTTCCTTTCTGAGTATTTTTTTCCAGAGGAATTGAAAACATCATACCACAATGATATATATGCAACCATGTTTATAGCAGCACAATTTTTCATAGCAAAATCTTCCCATCAAACAAGGAATGGATAAAAAGATGTGGAACTTTTATACAATGGAGTCTTACTCCGCTATAGAGAGAGATAGAGCCTTTTATAGGCAAATGGGTGCAACTTGAGATGGTACTCGTAAGTGAGATAAATCAGACTCACCTGTGTAAATATCATACTGTCTCACTAGTGTAAGAAACTGAAAGAGCAAATAAGATTCAAAAGGTACAACATAAGACTTCCGGGAAGATGGTGACCAGGTGAGCAGCAGAGGGAATCTCTCCCAGAGACCGATCCTTTGAGCACGGCTGCCCGGTCCGTGGAGGCAAAATTCCAACTGATCGGGCTGCTCTCCGCGGCCTGAGCATTAAAGGGCCGGCTGAGAAGCCACGCGGCGAGAAGTGGGCGGACCCTGAGAGCTCGGCGCCCAGAGGATCGGTGCAGCGTTTGGGCTGCAGCTCGGTTCAAATCGCGTACAGCCGAGAGAGCGAGTGCGGAGGGAAGAACGGCCTCAGCTCCTAAACCCGAC
The DNA here is from genome assembly GCA_004027595.1 of Dinomys branickii. Classification (NCBI taxonomy): domain Eukaryota; kingdom Metazoa; phylum Chordata; class Mammalia; order Rodentia; family Dinomyidae; genus Dinomys; species Dinomys branickii. Next base: position 11,291 of record PVLD010033489.1, read on the forward strand.
CGGCTCAGAGGCGGCTGTAACCAGGATTTGTTGGAGGCAGCAGAGCAGAGGAAACTCAGAGAACATGCTACTGGGACAGACTGCACCAATCTGGGCAGTGGTCCGGGATCCCGCTCAGAACCCCAACCCCGCAGCTGGCGCTGTGCGAACTGGAGCAACAGCAACAGGGACAGACTGCGCCAATCTGGGCAGTGGTCCGGGATCCCGCTCAGAACCCCACCCACGCAGCCGGGGCTGTGCAAACCGATTGGCGGGATTGCTGAGTCGGGAATAAAGCTCCATCCAGAGAGATACATCTGAACTGCATTCCTGTCTGCACAATCAAAGGGTGAGTTAAGTGGGGCTCTAACAGGTTTTTCCTGAATCGGGAAGAAGCTCAGCCCAGCGAGTAACATCAAAACATCTTTAAAAACTGCAGGATCTCCCGGGTGGGAAAAACTAGCTAGGTGCCCCAACGGGATTTGTGAGGGGGGAAGGAGCTCCACCCAGGGAGGAACACCGGAGTGCCCTGTCTGTAAGACTCCTGGGGCAGCAAGCTGTTTATTCGCCCCGGCCAGGTCTTGGGGGAGGGAATAGAAGCGGAAATCTCAGCAGACAGCTTAAGGTACATTCTCCCAAAAAGAAGTAATCATGGGAGCAGCCTCTGCAGCAGACCTTTGCCTGCTGAACTGCCTGTGGAATTATAGCTCAACATTTTGAATCTGATACCCAAAAATGGGAAAAGAGAGGAACAAAACGCAGGCTCAAAACTCAACCCCACCCAGAAAAAGTTTTGAATGTGAAGATACAGGGGAACCAGGAAGCCTCATAACTTCAAGTTATGAAATGATTGCATCCGAAATTAAACAACTACAACAGGCCATGAAAGAGCTTAAAGCAGAAATAACCCGCATACCCACAATGATTTCTCAGACAAAAAACGAGCTGAAAACAATGATGGAAGAAATGCTCCATTCACACAGACAAGAAATAGATAAAAGTCTAGAAGAAAGTAGGAAACAAATAGAAACCTTACAAGAGCAATTTAGGAATGAATTACCAAGAATGAAACAGGTCCAAAGAGAATGCCAGGATTTGAAAACTAACGCTGAAAGCATGCAAAACCGTTTAAATGAAACCGAAGATAGAATTTCAGAACTTGAAGACAGCATGGCAGTTTATGAGCGTGAAAGGAAGAATCTCATGATATCCTCAAAGACACAAGAAAAGTCAATCCAACAACTGCAAGATGAGGCAAACGTAACAATATTCGAATTATACGAGTGTGTGAAACAGCAGGAGATCTCACAAACGATATAAAAGGAATATTTGGTGAAATAATAGCAGAAAATTTCCTAAACAAGGTAAAAGATACTGAACTTCAGTTAAGCGAAGCATATAGAACCCCAATGATCCATAACCCAAGGAAAAACAAACACAGACATATAATAGTCAAGATCCCAGATATCCAGCAAAAGAACACAATATTAAAAGCTGCCAGAGAAATGAAACAGATCACCTATAAAGGAAAGCCCATAAGAATCACAGCAGATTTCTCAACGGAAACCATGAAAGCAAGAAGAGCTTGGAGCGAGATACTACAGATTCTGAGACAAAACAACTTCCAACCCAGACTGATGTATCCTACAAAATTATCCCTCAAATTCAATGGAGAAATAAAATATTTCCACGACAAACAAAAACTGAAGAACTTCATGAGTGCCAAACCAGCATTGGAAAAAGCACTGAAAGATATTCTAGACAGAGAAAAAAGAGACCACAATCCCAAGAACAGTTATAGAAATAACTCCCAAAAGAGAACAAATAATTAAACAGTCAGCAAAAGAAGGAAAACGTCAAGTAAATAACATGACCAGAATAAGCCAACACATAACCATGAAAACCATTAATGTAAATGGCCTCAACTCAAAAGTCAAAAGGAAAAGATTGGAAAACTGGATTAAGGAACACAATCCAACGATAGGCTTTATACAGGAAACACATTTTACTCAAAAAGAAATCCATAGGTTGAAAGTTAAAGGTTGGAAAACAATTCTCCATGCAACAGGCCCCCAGAAAAGAGCAGAGGTAGCTATTATGTTTGCAAACAATGTAAACTTCAAACCAAAACAATCAAAAGAGATAAAGAAAGCCACTACATACTAGTTAGGGGAAAGCTACAAGAGGAAGAGGTAACAATCCTAAACATTTATGCACCAAACAATGGAGCACCTAACTTTACAAGTCAAATCTTGACAGACGTAAAAAATCAAATAACTAATAACACTATTGTAATAGGGGACCTAAACACCCCTCTGACGCAAAGAGACAGGTCAACCGGACAGAAACT
>PVLD010033490.1:0-13618 GCA_004027595.1 Dinomys branickii
AAAAAAAAAAAAAAAAAAAAAAAAAAAAAAACAAAGGACATCGGTCCTCTAACACTGCAATCCCCCTGCATTCCTCTAGGGGTGCCCACTCCTCTCCCTGTGTTTTAGATCTTAACTCCTGTCTTTCGCAGGGCCTTAGTGAAAACGGACAAGCTCTCAGACGCTGGCGAGTCAGAATAGATATTGATTATCCAAGTATCTTTGGAGGATGCTCTCCTTTAAAACCATAACAATGGTATCTATAAAACAAACTGATTTTAAAATAAAAGATAAAATAAAAGCCAGTTGAATCTTTGACCTAGATTTTAATACCTCAATCTATTTCTTTTCTTCTTGAGAAATAAAACTCGAGTTACATGAGGTGGGTTTTCTGTCACTTTAAAAGTAATAATCATTTACTTTTTAAAAAGTGATGCTATCTTTAGAGAGGCATTTGGAAAGGAGTCAGGAATAAAGTCTGTCATGTTCCCAAGATACACCAACACTCCTGTTTCATGTTCATCATGCTCAAATAATTAATACTAAGAATTTAGACGGATAGTACTTACTGTTCCAACTGATTCAATGCTACCACACTCAGATTCTTCATAGTGAGGAGTTTCATTTAAACTGTATGACAGGAGGCAGAGTCCAACTATTGAGAACAGGCTGCTAACGATTTTAGCGCCCAGATTACTTCTCTGCTGGAAAATAAAGAAGAAAATAACTTGTGTAGAAGTAATGGGACCATAAGCCAGGAGGAGACTTTGATTTCATAGACATCCTGAGGTACACTAGGCACTCGTCATCCCTATATTGCCGGGTAAATCCACACGTAACCCACAATTGGATGAAGGAAAATTGGAGTGAATTGACATTGCAGAGACATATACCACGGATAGCATAAAAATTCTGGACCTTTTAGTGTCTCTAGCTTTCTGCTCTGCATCACCTCTTTCACCCCTGAGGAGAGAAGGCTGCCCCGTGTAAGTCTGCTCAAGGTCAAACCACACTTGTTTCTATACTAACACCCTTCCCATTGCCCACAGTGAAAGAGAGTTTAAGGACTACACTAGCTGTTATGGTAGGACATTGGGATCAACATGTCTGAGATCTAGGGAGACAGATCCCATCTTTGTCTAGTGAGAAGAGGATCACCGGATTCATGGGGCACAAGGGACAGTTGTATGATTCAGCACACTGAAGGTCATGCATCTCCTGGGTGACAGCTTTGTATGTGCAAGTCAGAAGGGAACCTCTCATTTTCTTTCTAAATAAGAAATAGAAAAATTATTAACTCACCACTGATTTTGTTTGCTTTTGGCAGATGCAACAGTCAGAGATCCAGGGATGATAAACTATTTATAAGTAAAGAAAGATATCTGTAGAAAAAGAAGCTTTTCCTCTTTCTCCTTTTTAAACATAGTTTTTACATTTGCAGTATGCAGTGATAGCATTCCTTGTTGGGCACTGGTACATGCACGTAACACATCTGAATTCTCTTTTTCTCCCTCTCTCACCCCCTCCCTCCATTTCTGGATCCTCTTCCCATTTGCGAATGATCTAGTTCTCTGCTTGCTATTATCTGTCTTTTACTTTGCTTGGTACTTATAGTTTTGGTTTCTCATACACAGAAACCATGCAATATTTGAGCTTGTGGGTCTGTGTTTTTGTAATCCCACCTCTTCCACCACATTCCCAGATATATATTTTTCTCAATTTCTTATGCTCACCACTTGACCCATTTTTTCAAATTTATGAGGAAAAAGGGTCATCAAAGTACATGTAACACAAAATTAAAGTAACAAAGTTACCTTATTTTTATGAAGTATAAAATTCCTTTGGCAAAATAGAAGGAAAGATAACAATAGTGGAAAGCCATTTGTTCTACTTTGAGAAAAAATGAGTTTTTATAAACTGAAAACCCAGTTTAAGCCCAGTAGGCTCAGACTAGTTGGCATTTATCTTAGCACACATTTGAGGTAAAAAAAAGGAGATATTACAAAATGAGCAACACTTTCCTACCCTCACCATAACCAAATATCATTACATTTCATTGACATCTGTGTCAAAACCAGAATTTTGTTTTAAAGGAAGAATGACTTATGCCACATGCCATATTGAATGGCTATTGCTACATTCAATGAATAGAATTTAAGGTCCCATTTATTTTGGAATATATTAAAACTGTCAGAAGTTAACCTTTAGCTATGTTTTGAAAGTAGTCCACAATCACCAAGATGCCAAATAAACCAGTTATGTGTTGATTTAATAACTGTATGCATGAATTATTAAGTTGATTATAAATGAAATATACTTACAGAAAATGCTGTCCATATACAGAAGCCTGTGTAACATAAGAAAACAGTTTTGCACTTTTTAGAACAAAGAACAAAAAACACAAGTATTCCATAGAAGATGTATTTCATGTCAAGCATAATCTGAGCCACCTAGGCAAGAGACAAAACAAACAAAATTATGAAATACTCAAATGGACAAAACAAAAATGCAATATACATTTTAGAGACAATGTTTGGCATTGTTTTTTTAGGAGAGTGTTCTAGTTTATATCCAAGGCTATGGTCACTCTTAGACTTGACACCTTCAAATACCATTATAGGATGTGCTAAGAAGAGTCTGTTCCTGAAGTAGCTGCTCCTTTTCCAGAGGCCCGGATGAAGTGGGTCAGCTTTGCTCTGTAAGGCATAGTCAGTGTGAGCCTCATCCTGGACCTGAGGACCTCTGTACTCCCCTAATGCTCCCCATCATATAAATGAGCTCCCTTGCCTTTACTGAAGCAGTCACTACTTTATTCCATAGATTCATCAACACAAGCAATATCCTGGCATCTCCATGCCAACCACATCCTTGGCCAGTGGATTCCACTACTGTCAAATATCCCCAGCTCTTCCTCATTAGAAATGCTTTGCTAGGAAGGCTTGCTTACTTATCCCCCAGAGCTTTTAGGTTCCTTTTCAGGAATTTCTTGACGATGTCTTATAGATATGACATGATACTAGATGTCTCCATTGTATTTAATGAGGTACTTTGGTTCTGATTTGTGGGAGTGTCCACAGTCATCTTGGCAGAATCCACAGTTTCATTCATCCTGTAATAGATGGCCATTGATTAGCTATATCCGATGTGCATACTCTATGTGCAAAATATTGTACTTGTACTGTTAGGAGGAACTAAGTCTTCTTTTTTGGAATGCCTTGTATTGCATAATGAGAATTTGTTAGCCAAATATTGAGCATATATTCATGATGCCCAGTGTGATGCTTTAAATATGTTCTAAGTATGAACAGCAGGATACATGAAGGACAGGGAGGATTGAGGCTGGGAAATATCAGGTCCCAGATAGCTGGAATATATTCTATGTTAAATGGTATGAGGACTTCTGGGAAGATGGAAGAATGGTAAACAGCAGAGAGAGCCTCACCAAAATTTGGTGTCCAGACACTAGAATATAGCAGCTCAAGGAAGAGAAGGAGGGAAGTGGGTCCCTGGGATCCAGGAGGGATCTAATGCAAGAATTGAAGCCCACAGGGAGAGGGAAGACAGAAAGTTCTGTGAAGAAGGAGCTGGTAGAGCCTCCTCCTTGAGTCAGGACTCACTGTGTGGGAGGAGTGATTCAAATCCACAGGTACAAAGTGATTTCTGGTGACCCCAGAGGCCCATGCAGAGAGATGCAACAGTGAAACAGAACAGTGGATGTCATGGACTGCATTGGTGGGTAAGTGGATCGGATCTGTCCATCCCACCAGAAAGGGTGATTGGCTGGGAGCCATCTTGGAGAGGGGACAACTGAGCTCAGAACTCAGAACTGCTGGGTCCATCTAGTGGCCCCCTGTAGAGTTCAAGCCCACAGAAAATGTACTGACTGCTGAAGGCCTCACAGCCAGAAGCCAGCTTGGAATTCAGGGGAAATAAAGGTGCAGGCTCACTGACATTATTCACTGTTGGCTTACTGAGATAAACCAACATGGATCTGAACTCTGTCTTCACATGTTGTCTACCAGTGACAGCAGAGACAAACTTTGAAGTGGACATTTTTTCTCTCTCTTTTCTGTTTTTTGTTTGTTTGTTTTTATTTCTTCTTCATCATTTGATCTTATTTTCATATGAGTGTGAATGTGGTTTCTAGTTTTGGAGGCTCTTCTGTTCTTCCCTTTATATCTTTTTTCTCTCTTTCTCTCTTTCTTTTGTGACGGTTTCCCAAAGTTTGCATGATCCTCCTCTGTCCTCCAATTCTGCTTCTAATCTCTTCCTCTTCTTCTATTTCTCTATTCTTTCCCCAAATCCTTTTAAATTTTTTCCCTAAGGGTAAAATTGGCAGATTGAGGGCTTACTTATTGTCTATAATTTTCTGGTTTGGTTTAGATTTTGTTATATGACCACAAATCTAGTTCATATGGCTAAAGGTGGCAAATTAATAGTCACCTCAGTCTGTCATTTTCTAGGCTGTGTTTGATGCTATTGTTATAGCTGATTGTACCACTTTAACCAAAATGGCACAATTGTTCTAAGCAGCTCTTCTTCCTGGTATACCAGGACTGTGATTTCCTAAGGGTGATAGAGAACAGTGTGGGCCTGTGCCAAAGAACCAGAGGCTGGGCCAAATAGGGAGCAACTTCTCATCCCCAATAAACTGAAGAGATAGGATCTTGCAACTGATTTAAAATTGAAAATCCAGCTATACTTAGAAGACACCTCTGAGAAGTAGTTATTTCCCAAGGGTTTTAAGTACTAGCAATAAAGCTACCCACCAAAGGAAATTTATCAGCATTGACCCATGAATTAAACTAAAAACTATAAAAAATGAGAAGACACTTAAACAAGATGCAACACCAGAAATCCAGTTCACCAAAAGCCAGGAGGTAATGAGGTGGAACACCCTGAAAGCCAATGACCTGGCCTACATGAAGTGGTAACAACAAAGAAAATGAACCAGACTGTAAAACAAAAAACAAGTGAGGAAAAATTTCTCAGATAGCTACAGAGATGGTGACCACAGTAAAAACATGTTTGGTGACTCTAGAGCAGATACAGATAAAAGAGGCTTTTAGGAAAATGATGGAAACTCTGCATGCCCAAAATAGGAAAGAAGTGGAATTTATAAAACAGACTCAAGTAGTTAGCTGAGAGATTAGCAATTGCATTGAAAGTATACACAGCAGAATAAAGCATTGTGAGGACAAAAATCTCAGCTATAGAAGACAGGCTTGTAGTTAGTAATCATGAAAAGAAAGATTTCTTAAAAACATCAAAGTACCACAAGAAATAAATCCAGGAGCTGATAGATGATGCATAGAAGAATAATATAAGATTTATTTGAGTTAATGAAAAAGCAGGAGATAGCACAAATGATATAAAAATCTTTTCACAGACATCATGCAGAAAACTTCCTGGGCAGGGTAAAAGTATTTGACATACAGTTAAGTAAGGCATATAGAACTCCAACTAGCCATGGTAAAAAAAACTACAGCTAGGCATGTCATAATCAAGATTCCAGAAATTCAACACAAGACTAGAATCTTAAAAGCTGTTAAGGAAAAGAAACAAATCACCTATAAAGGAATCATATCTGACCTCTTAGCAAAAATACATCAGAATGACAGCTGACATCTTAGTATAGACCCTCAAGTCAAGAAGACGTTGCAGTGAAGTATTTCAAGCTCTAAAGGAAAATAACCTTCATTCCAGATTCAATTACTATCTTTCAAAATTGATAGACAAATAAGATGCTTCCAAAGAACACCCAAGGAAATCCATAACCACCAAATCATCACTGTAAAATGTTCTGAAGGACATTCTAGAAAGAGATAACAAGGACTACAACTCCATGAACCTAACAGAATGAATCCACCAGACAAGGAAAATAATTAAACAGAGGGGGAAAATGGAGTCAATAACAGGAAAATAACATGAAAAAGATAAGTCAATACATATCACTTATAACCATCACCATTAAGGATCTCAACTCAACAATCAAAAGAAACAGACTGGAAGAATGGATCAAAAAGCATGATCCGGTAATATGCTGCATAAAAGAAGCACATTAATTCAGAAAGAAATTCATGTACTGAAAATCAAAGGAGGGAAAACCATACCCCATGGAACAGGAACCTGGAAAAAGCACGGGTAGCTATTTACAAATTGTTTTTCAAGCCAAGACTGATTAAGAGAAACAAAGAATGTCATTATATCTTTGTAAAGGGAATAATCCAAAAGGAAGATATAACAAATATATATATGGATGGATATATATAATACCAGTGCACTCAATTATATAAAGCAAACATTAAGAGACATGAAAAATCAAATAAGCACTAATACAATTGTAGTGGGAGATCTCAATACCTTATTGTCACAGATAGACAGATCAACTAGATAAAAAATCAACAATGAAATTTTAGAACTGGAGCAAACTTTTGAACAAATGGACTTAGTAGATGTCTACAGAATTCCATCCTGCAGCGTAAGAATACACATTCATCTCAGCTGCATACAGGATGTTCTCCAAAATAGACCACATACTAGCTCATAGAATATGCTTAAGTAAATGCAAAGAAATTGAAATGATCCCACACATATTATCAGACCATAGAGCAATGAAATTGGAAATCAATGGCAAAAGAAACCACAAAAGCTTCATATAAATCTGGAAATTAAATAACACCTACATGAACAACCAATGGGTAGCAGATGATATTAAAGAAGAAATTAGACAGTTTCTACAGTTAAATAATAATGCCAACACAACATACCAGAACTCATGGGACACAATGAACACAGTTCTACAAGGGAAATTTGTAGCAGTGAATATCCATATCAGGAAGAGAGTGAGCTCAAATACACAACATAGTGTTGAACCTCAAGCATCTAGAAAAAGAAGAGCAGACTAGGCCCAAAGCACATATGAGGGAAGAAATTATAAAGTTCAGAGAATAAATTAATGCAATGGAGACTAAGTAAACAATGCAAGGAATCAATGAATTAGAGCTGGTTCTTTGAAAGACTAAGTAAAATTGATAAACCTGTATCCAAGTTTATAAAAAAGGAAAGAAAACGCTCAATTCACGCAACTGGGAATGAAAAGCATAGAATCACAACAGACCTGCAGAAGTCCAGAACATTACCTGTGCCTACTTTGAGAACTTATATTCTAATAAGATGAAAAGTGTAGAAGAAATAGACAGATATATATATATATATATATATATATATATATATATATATATATATAAATTACAAAAGCTGAATCAAAAAGGTATAAAATCCTAAATAAACCAATATCCATCCATGAAATTGAAGATGAATTAAAAACCTACCAGCAAAGAAAAGCCCAGGTCCTGATGGATTCACTGCTAAATTCTATAAGAAATATAAAGATGGTCTAATAGCACTACTTCTCAAGCTCTTTAAAGAAACTGAAGTGGGAGAAGCAATGCTATCAAATATATTCTTGGAAGCAAGCATTACCCTGATACCTCCAACCAGAGAAGGAACACACTAAGAAAGAGAACTATAGGCCAATCTCCCTAATGAACATAGATGAAAAAAATCCTCAGCAAGATACTGACAAACAGAATGCAGTAAATCAAGAAGATAATACACCATGATCAAGTAGGTTTCACCCCAGGGATGATGCAGGCTCAGCACACACAAATTAAAAAATGTAACATAACACATTAACAGAGCCAAGGACAAAAACCATATGATCATCTCAATAGATGCAGAAAAAGCTTTTGACAAAGTCTAACATCCATTCATGAGAAAAACCCTACAAAATTGGAATAGATGCTCTTTATCTCAATCTGATAAAAGCTACCTATGACAAATAGCCAACATTATACTAAATGGTCAAAAATTGAAAGTTTTCATTCTAAAATCAGGAACAAGTCAAAGATGTCCACTATCACCATTCTTATTCAATATAGCTCTAGAAACATTAGCCAGAGCAATTAGACAAGAGAAAGAAATAAAAAGAATAATGGTAGGAAAGAAGAAGTTAAGTTATCATTATTTGTAGATGACATAATACTCTACAGAGAAGACTTCCAAGTCTCCACTAAAAGTTTTATAGATTTAATAACCAAATTCAGTAGTGTAGCTGGATAAAAAGTCAACACTGAAAAGCATTGCTGTACATAAATAACACAAATAACACAAATAACAAACTCATTGAGAAATTAGGAAACAACACCCTTCCCAATAGCACCCCCCAAATGGAATACTTAGGAATCAACCTAACAAATGAAGTCAAAGACCTCTACATCAAAAAGTACAGTACTGTGCAAAAGGAGATCAAAGATCAGAACATGGAAAAGATATGCCTTGCTTTGGGGTAGGAAGAACCAATAAAGTGAAAATGGCCATACTTCCAAACTGTAATACAGATTCAATGGAATTCCAATAAAAATTCCAACAGCATATCTCACAGAATTAGAGAAAACAATCCTAAAATTCATTTGGAACCAGAAGAGGCCTAGAATAGCAAAGTAGTTCTGGCACCATAGTCAAATCAGGGGACATTACAATCCCAGACCTGAAATTATACTACAAACATACTCTGGTTAGAGCAGAATGGTACTAACAAACACTCAACCCAGCTATTCCTCTTCTGGGCATATTCCCAGAAGAATTAAAAGCATCACACCACAGCGATATATGCAAGCCCATGTTTATAGCAGCATAGTCTGTAACAGCCAAATCTTGGAAACAGCTCAAGTGACCATCAACCAAGGAATGGGTAAAAAAATGTGTGTTTTTTTTAATACAATAGAGTATTACTCAGCCATAAAGATGGATATATCTGAGACATTCCTAGGTAAACAGATGCACTTTGAGGCCATATTCCCAAGTGAAATAAATCAGACACACATGTTATACCACATTGTTTCTCTGGTGTGAGAAACCAGCAGGGTAAATGAAGACCAAGATACATAATAGGTATTGTGAAAAAGGAAGAAAATGTTGAAAAGCAGAGGGGAACAAAGGAGGGGCAGGGGAAAGGAAAGAAAGGAAAAGTAAAAAAACGAGAAAAGAAAAAAATTGAAACAAAGATTTGTAAATGGGCAAGGGGGAAATGGTTGAAGGGAGGGGGAGAGGAATGAAAAAAAAAGAAACAAATTATATGAGGTCCAGGTGGAAATTCTCTATGATGAGTGTAATCAGTATATATACTTAAAGTATGCCAATAAAATCTGATTGGAAAGAAAGAAATACTATGTGATTCTGATTGAAGCCAAAATATTATAAAACTGGTCCACCATCTTCTGGAGGAGTGACACATCTATTTAATTTTTCATGGTTGAATAAGTCAGAGATATTGCCCTGTATTTAATTATGTATATTATATAACTTGTACTCTCATCCAGGATGATTTTGAGAATAAGAGTAACAGCCATAAATACAGTTGGAAAATGGGGGAATCTTAGGATATGCTGGTTAAATGATGCTGATTTTCATATTGTATGACAATAACCAGTATCCTTAAGCCTGTGGATACTAAGTTTGTTAGTTATAAAATGCAGTCTATGTCTCATAGGTTTCACAATTAATTGCACAGTTTCCTAGTATCATTAAATATATAATAGAAATTGAATAAATTCTGATACACTTCTCTCTTCAAGAAGTTAAAATCTGCTGGGCTTGGTGGTGCACACCTGTAATCCCAGAACTCAGGAGGCTGAGGCAGGAGGATTGTTGCAAGTTTGAGAGCAGTCTGGGTTGCAATGTGAGCTCAAGGCCAGCCTGAACTGTATAGTGAGGCCCTGACCCAAAAAGACAGAAAAGAAGTTAAGATCTGCTTTTCTACATTTTGTCAGAAACAATTTTGAATTTCCACTGTAGGAAAAACTCCTGAGTGCTTATCTCTGTAAACTAACTTATTTTGAATCTTTTTAAATCAAATATTAGATCTTTATGTCTATATAATGTTTACTACATGCATTTTGTGAATATTTTATAACATTGTGTTTAGAACATAGAGGAAAAATTTATTCTGAATTGCACTGGTTTTACATAACTAATATTATATCTATGAAATCTATCACAGTTCATATTACAAATATTTTCATTTGGTCTTTACTACATTTTATATAATTCCTTATATGTTACAATTTCCCCCTATATTATGCTGGTATTGTTGAATTAGATCCTCTGACAGTTTGGGTATAGAATCCCTGGATCAGAGTTGAAACAATTTTTTGACTCTTGACATTCAAGTCAAATTTCACAAAAAGTGAAAAGGCAAGAATTTGTACTGGTCCCAGGAATGTCTGAATGTATAACTTGTTCTCATGTCTTAATGAAAAGTTTAAGAAATCATGGCAAGAGGACCTATGGGACACTGGGTCAACCTAAATCTATACTTAAGACAATTTTCAATTATTGTTTTCTAGTTGAGTTAAAACTAAGGATTTAGTTTTATGAACTCACACGGAAAGCAACTGATAAGAGCTTTTATTTTTCTTTGGTGCATGATTGTTATCTGCTATTATTTCATAAATAAGATCTGCATTAGTTATGACAGGTTTCTAAATTGATAGCCTTGTCAGAAGAAAATGAACTGCTGACTGAAAACTATAAGCTATCAGTCCTCACTGCAATTCCTATTAATTTATTCACTCACTTATTTATCCATTCAAGCTACAGTTGTGTATTTTGGGTGCAAGTTCATTTATCATAACATTCCTTGGCTCACATTTATTCACTAACATCCTTAATTGTTTTTATTCTTGAGGGTTGGGGATATAGCTCAGCAGTACAGTGCTTGCCTGGCGAGCACAAGGTCCTGAATTCAATGCCAGGTGTCAAAAAAAGCATGATATTCTTGATATAAGTGATCATATATTAAAATATTCTGTCAGATATTAAACTAATAGCTCATCTTTTGACTGCTGCTTTCTGTTACAATCTAACATGAAATCAGTATTTTGAGTAAGATCCTCATATCTACACTCACTTTCCCGGGACTCTTGCTCTTCCTCTTTGATTGACTATTTAGAGAATGACGTTGCAATGTACCTTGGTCTAGAGTCAAAATACAAGAGTGTACCTTGTTGATCACAATGCCTTACCTTATGTGTGAATTACGAAGTTCTGTTCCCTTTATAGATTAACACTTTTTCACATCTACCTCAGCATCTTCATCACATCTTTCCCAGGTTAGTAATGAAAACCTCACAATTTCCACTAAGAACGCTTGCTCAAAATTTCTGCCTCTAGTCTCAATGTTCTGAATTTTGCTTGTGGATGGTAGCTGGACATGTTTCTATGCCACACTCTCGTCATATTAGTCCCTGTACCTTAAATTGGGTCTGCAGGGAAATAAGATTGAAAAAACTCTTGATTCTGAGTCACACCCTATGTTTCCCGATGGATAAATTTTACTGCACCAGAAGGGCAGAAATTAACAATGAAAAAATAAAACTGCTAAGACACTAAGGGTTTTCATATTATGCGGACAAGATTTTGAAATACTTAGTTTTGAACATCTGAAAATAGAAATCATGGAAGAACAGTCTCTGCTCCAGGCTCATGCCCTGCTCTGGCTCTCAGGGGTCTGCGTGTTTATGCCGAAGAGAACAGACAGAAGTCTTTGCCTTGAATAACAAAGAGCAAAATGTGTTACCTGCGTGTGCTTGTCCCAGGGCACAGATATAGGAGCCAGAAATCTTCTTATCTTGTCTTTTCGTGCCTGTCAAAGACTGAGTCAAAATATGAGGGAGAAAATCTATACTCTCACCTCTATCTTTTTTGTTGTATTTCTACACCCAGAACTCTCCAGATAATCAATCCTGATGGTTATTTTTTAAAGTTGATATGTGTCATGTTCCACTACTCAAAATTAGACACATTCATTACGGGAATAGTCCTCAGTATAATTGATGGGTTTGTTTTGCAAGCTCTCTATTTCTTTGCATTAATCTGGCACAGATTGTAGGCATTTTCTGACCCTACTAAATAAAATTCTATCCTTTGAAGCTATGTCTAGGAAGCTAACATTCTCACCCAACTTCTACTTAACTTATTAACTATATATTCATAACTAATGATTCAATAATAAAATAAAATGTAACAAAATTCATCTACATATATATCCATGTATTATAAACTCAACTATATCCAGAAAAGCAATAATATATAGTTATATTATGGTGATATTAAATAAAAATCTGTAAAATTCACCAAAATTTTTTTCCAAATGACCAAAAAATAACAGAAGACAAAAAAGACATATGGCATGAAAAAAGGGACATCATTGCTCACTCTACAAATATTAAATGGAAGATAAAGAAATATTATGAGGAAATTAAACACAAGAAATCTGACAGCTTGGAGGAAGTAGAATAATTACTCAAAAGACACAAATCACAAACCCTGACTCACTAAGACAGATAACCTGAGTAATCCAACAACTATTAAAGAAACTGAGTGCCAGACAAACCCATGTCAACAATAAATATCCAATGACATTTTTGATTAATTCTATTAAATATTTAAGGAGATAATAATTTGATATTATCGCTTTTCTATAACATCAGTACTTCTCTAATTCTCAGAACAAGAAAGATATAGAAAATAAAACTCTACTCTCATTTATTTAGGTGCAAAAATCCTAGACAAAGTGTTATTAAATCAAACCCCAAGGATTACCCAAGGAATAATATGTCACAACCAAGGTGGTTATTTAAGGCATGTAACATGATTTAATAAAAATCAGTGTGTAATTCACTATATAATAGAATAAGAGAAAATCCATATCTTAATAAAGAGTAAATACATTTGACAAAATTTAACATTTTTTTTATAATAAAGTTCTAATTAAACCAGGACCAGTTGGAATCTTTCATTACCTAAAAAAGTTTTCTACAAAAACAAACTACAATTACAGCATATCCAGTGGTGAAAGATTAGTCGTGCTCCCCTGTAGCCATTTTTTTTTGTTTTAAAGAGAAAAAAAAATGACAATGATACAGAATTTCAAACAAAGGTAACAGGAAATTAACAAAGGTTAATATATTACATATTGTTATCTTCAAAGTACTTGCTCAGATTATGAGATATAGGTATGCAAGACTGATTAAACAATGTGAGCACAAACCATTCCCTTCACTGAACTAAAGGAAATTAAGAGTGCAACTATCTTAGCTAGCGTGTGTGTGTGTGTGTGTGTGTGTGTGTGTATTTGTTTGTTTTTTGTTTTCTTTTCTTTTTTTATATATTTTTTATTTTTTAAAGTGTAAAAGAAAAAGAACAACATCAACAAAAAAGAGGAAAGCATTAACAAAGAGACACAAAGTGTCACAACAATAGTATAATCAAAATTGAATTATAGGAGCTCCGGGGAAGATGGCGACCAGGTGAGCAGCAAGGGAGCGAACCTCCTTAATAAACACCACCAGCTCGAGACAGATTTGGTGAGCGTGCATGCCGGGACCTCGGCTGGGAAGTTTAAACTGGGCGTATTTCTCTGAGATGCCGGGGGAGATGTGGTAGGGCGGACCAGGCTGCCGGGGCGAGACGTGGGAAAGCCCCAGACGCTGGGAGCCAGGGACGATCCGCGCGGGGAGGAAGCTTGGCTCGGTCCAAGCGCCGTGGGAGCGCAGCCGGCTCGGTCCCTCCCGCC
>PVLD010033491.1:0-13618 GCA_004027595.1 Dinomys branickii
AAATAGATGAATATTTTTAGATCACAAAACAAAAACCAGAGAATCATACTCACGAATCCACACATGCAAACCTAAAAATAAGCATTGTCTTTGAGTACTCAGGAAAAGAACATTGCTGAGAAAAATTATCATGTATGTTTTTTTCTCCCTTGCAGCACTGGAAGAAGTATGACATCTGCGAGAAGCAATCCAAAGAAGAAACTGACTCTGTAGTGCTGATTGAAAACCTGAAGAAAGCCTCTCAATGATTGGGATAATTTATTTTTGCTTCCAGTATAATCTTGCGAAGATTAGTCATATTCTCCATTTGTTATCTGGGGACTCATTAAATGGAAACTGAAACTACTGGACCCTTTAAAAACAGGCAGCTCATAGGAGCCACAAGTTTTTGTGTGAGTCATACACCAAAAATCTAAAAATAATGGGCCCCTTGGAGATGTGAGAGGAGTCATTCTTACTGAAGTATAAAAGCAGACATCCTTTGCAAAGTCTTCAAACTAAGGGATAAAGCAAAAAAGTGATGATAGCAGTAGCGTTTAATCTTATTGAGAGCTGTGACAGCTCTCTGCAGGATCTATGCTTGATGCATGTACTTTGTGTCAAGTAACACCAATGAATTTATTTGTAAGAGACCTTATTTTTGGATATAAATACTGATATTGAACCTGACTCACAGAGAATAGTTAGCAAGTAAAATTTATATCACCTGGTATCTATTGTTTGTGATCCCAGTAAATAATGTTTATGGCTACTAAAGCTCCTTAGAAGTGTGGAAACATCTGCTGTGACAGTATTTTCCTCCACTTTGAAAGCCCCAGAAATCACTGTTGGCCATGATAATGAAAACTAAAGAAAAGTAGAGGCAGCTTCTTTATCAAGACCATTCCATGCCATCGCAGGCTTTTAAATGCAATGGAGCAGAATGACTCACTGGGTATTAGGGTTTGAACCAAGGAATCTCTAATGATGTATTTTTCTTCACTTCTGTTACTCAGATCAAATGTTGGCTACATATTTGGCTTGTGCTTGGTGCCTAGGTGTGAGACACACCCCTGACACTGGGTTTACAGGCTAGTTGGGACTCCTCAATTCTTACCACTTCCTTTATCTCCAACCAGTCATTTCTCAGATTTTCAACTTCCTAACTTCCATGTCAATATTCCCTATTGCCCTCTCCCTCATTCCCTTCCTTGTGATCTTTTGAATTTCATTGGAAATTAGGAAATAAATATGCTCAGAACACCTAAAAGAGCAGGGACGAATTTGCATCTCAGGTACAGTGTGAATAGACTGAGAAACAGTGATGAATTCTTGCATATTTTATAACTTCCGTGTGAGTCTGCAGTTGTTGAGGGTTTTTAGTATTTGATGTTTATGCATTTTCTAAACTGCATCACTTAGAACTTAGCTATTTACTTGAGAAAAATGTATAGTTGTATTCAGTTCTGTCTATAAAATGGGCCCTAGGTTCCTCTTTTCCCTGCCACAAATGGTTAAGTAGATTTTATGTATTACATTGATAGCCAGGGCTCTAACGTATATACTCATTTTTGCATATGTTAGAGTTCTGTTCTCCCCCATTCCCACAATGTATGCACATGTATTCCTTTTCCCATTTCCTCTAAATTTAAAGAAGTAAATGAGAGGTATTGCCCCTTCTCTCTCTCACACACAGACTCAGATTGCTAGTAGACATTGAAGAACATTATATCACAAGTTCTCCAAACATTTACCAATTCATATTAATAAAATGATGCTCTTTTCAATTCCTGTTCTTAGGGCAGGGGAGATAAGAGGCCCCTGCTCTCCAGAGGTTTAGATAAATACAGCACCCTGCTTCTATAGTAGCAGAGGGAGCACTGTGCGCGGGCATTGCTGAGGAAATTGGTATGGGTGGTGTTTCCCCCTGTGCTTGTAGTTTATAAGTTGTGTTGAGGCAGGATACAGGCATAATAAATGTTCACTTTGTTCTACTGTTCACTAAAAAGAATATTTGATTTTCCTGTGTAGAAATGAGATTACTTCCTTCTTTATAATTCTGTGAAGCAAAACACTGAAATGTTTCAACCAAAGCCATTTTTACTATTAGCCTACTTTGATAACAATGAGGAGGCTTAGAAATTCGCAAGGAACTACTAATGGTGATAGTCATACAGTGGGGAAGTCATGTTTTGCTTCTGT
Source organism: Dinomys branickii (assembly GCA_004027595.1). Lineage (NCBI taxonomy): Eukaryota > Metazoa > Chordata > Mammalia > Rodentia > Dinomyidae > Dinomys > Dinomys branickii. The sequence continues at coordinate 2,182 of PVLD010033491.1, forward strand.
CCCCCTCTCTGGCAGTAAAATAGCTAAGAGAGATGGGGGCAGTAAATTAGGAGAGCACCTATAATTGTTAAATTGCTTTATGTGATGCCCAGGTTATAGGAACTCATGGAGGCATTAATACATCACCTATAGGAAAATAGTAGGGTTGTTTTTTTGCTATTTTATCTGACCTGGGTGGTTCTGTTTCTCCCTACATACCTAAGAAAATCCAATGTAAGGATTTTCATTTTTATTCTTTCATACAAAAAGTTTTTCTGCATCTGGGCACTGAAGGTATACATGAAATGTTGTTAACATTTTTGGTAATGTCTTGAACTAGGATCATTTTTGCTTATAGGAATGCTTGAGTGAAATATACATAAATTGCCTTTTTGTATGTCACCATAATGCTTTCCTTTGGTCTATTTTGGGGGAAAGTGTTGTAAAGAGTGGATGGTGGAGAAAATTGGAGTTAAAAGAATAAACATTATAAAAAGATATTTCAAGGTAGATGTTTTATAATCATTTATTGGAAGCTTCCCTGTGTTCTGCTGTGCCTGTGTTTTCTGATAATGCATGTACTTAGTTTCGTATTAGTACAGTCTTTGCAAGTAGCACATAAAGGGACTTATGTGTATTTGATAAATTGTAGTGATAATAAATAATGCAAATGAAACCTGGTCCTTTCTACTATTAAGCTGAACATAGAGTTCAGTATACTTGCCGTCATAGTTTGCATGATATACATCATGATATACACAATATACTTGACTGTCATAGTATATGTGGTAGGGGACCTTTAATTACAGATTAATCATATTAGTAGGTTAGATTTGAGACTAAGAATCTGTTTTAAGTGGCTATCCTCTTAGTTATCTAATTTCATATTTTCTATAATTACAACATGATTTGAATGTCACAGTTTTTTTTCCTCACTTGTATTAATTTCTAAGAGCACATCTGTAGCCAGAACACATTTGTTTATTACTCTGAGTCTCTATGATATCCAAACCCTAGAGTATGGGAGGTGCTGATCTGGTTATTTCAGTAACTATCTGGAATTATCTGGAAGATTCTGGAAACCCGTGTCCAGGTAATTATACTTGTTTGTTTAAATAAGAAACCTCTTTCTAGCCAAGCATGGTGGTGCACACCTGTAATCCCAGCACTCAGGAGGCTAAGGCAGGCAGATCATCATGACTTTGAGGCCAGCCTGGGCCACAAAGTGAGTTCAAGGCCAGTCTGAACTTCATAGTGAGACTCTGTCTCAAAAAGAAAAAAGAAAGAAACCTCTTTCTAATTCTTAGCATATCACCACTGAGAGCTATGACAGAAATCTTTTAACTGAGGACCCTGATGGTCAAACATCTGTATGAAGTCTATGAAAACTAAATTTCTGTAGCCACAAACATGCTTACCTAGTCTTGACGAGAGAGGAGCTAAAATGATTTAAGCACATCTGCTTTCCAGAGTGGTTTACCATTTTGTCATTACCCTAAACTCTTGACTTTTTAAAAAGTAACTTTATGGTCATATGAATAGCATATTATGCTACTCAAATATTAGTAGTTGTAGAAGAAAGTGAGGAAATAAAAGCATTTATTTCAGAACTCTGTTTTCTTTCTACCTTAACGATTACATCAAGCAATAACTTTTTTGTAAATACTGTAATTAAATCTTGGTATGCTTTTACTTTACACAAGGGTAGAGTTTTACTACCATCTGGATGTGGTAGATATTTCTGACATCAAGCCCCAAGATGATTTTTTGCTGAAAGTTCTTTGGCCTTTAACTGTCTTTCCTAATGGTCACATTTTTGGTTTACCATGAGCAACAAGAGAATATTGCTCTGTGAGTTTTCAACATGTGTTAGGTAGACTATTATATAAAAAGAGAAAATCAGTAGTTTTGAGTGGCTGCTGTGTACCAAGTTACATGTAATGTTTCACTTATTCCCTTAGTCAGTCCCACCAGATAGGTTGCACTGTCTTCATTTTACAGATGAAACAACTGAGAGATAAACTGAGTTTTGTAACAAAAATCACACATCTAGCAAATAACAGACAAAATTGAAATACAAGTCAGCTTGATTTTAAAGTTGTACAGTATAGCCAGTAATGTATTTATTCATTTACCGAAGGACACAGCTGTCTAAAATAGAAACACCACATTACACATTATTGTCAATTTGTTTATCAACTAGAAGACTGAGGATTTAATTGTAAGATTTTAATAATATCTAAAGATGTATTTGTGCATTCACTCATCTATATGCCAGGCAAGATGATAGGAAATATGAACTTAGAAGTAAATAAGGTTTAGCTTAATATCAGGTGGCTAATCAAGAGGTGTCTACCTTGTAAAGGAGAAAGAAATCTAGATTTGAATTTAGATGTTCCAGAAGAACTTGGGCAGGTATTTCCCCCTGTCTGGTTTATGTTTTCTCATCTGTAAAATGAATGTTAGACTTAGTCACTTACTGTCCTATGCATGACTCAGCAGTGGCTATGAATTGTTATTATGGCTTGGAGCTAGATGTTCCCACAAAGCCTCATGTACTCATAGGTGGGGCTTTTGGGAGGTGGCTGGATGATGGATGTGTGATATTGAGTTTAAGGTTCCACTATTTGTGCTTGAAATTCCTCTTTCTCTTCTGCTTCCGTGAAAGAGATTTTTCTGCTTTAAGGGCTCAAGGTTGGAGTCAGCCCGGAAATCTAGGAAAACCTCCTTATTTTAAGGTCTGTAATTTCAAACACCATAGTTCCAGGTGTGGATGATGAGAAGGCCACCCCGAGCGTGGGCAACACAGACCAATGGGCTTGGAGCCTGACTAGAATAAAAGAGAAGCAGAGGGGAGCCTGATGGCTTCTCGCCCTCCACCTGCTCTGATACGGACTGTTTCTCCTCTGCCATCCCACCATGCTTTATTGCTGGCCACCTAGGGACTGAATCCTTTACAAACTATAAGCTAAAATAGACCTTTCCTTCTTGAAATTTGGATGCCAGGTATTTTGTTTCAGCAATGAGAAAAATAGCTAAGACAATTGTGGAGTTCACTTGGAAACAAATCTTTTTTTATGAACAGTAACTCTATGACCATAGGCAGGTCCTTTGTCCCTGTCTGGATGTCAGTGTTCTTTGTACAAGGAGAAGGATGGGATGGACTAAAATAATAGTCCATTATTCATTCTGACATACATTATTAAAGCCAAGGTGATCATTTTTGTTTTACAAATCAAGAAAATGTTTACCTAGCTAGCTACTAGCAGTACCTGCCAAAAGTAACCAGAACAATAGGTCCTTTAATCAAATGAGAAGAACAAAGGAATTGACAACATTGGATGAGCGCTGTGGTCCATCCAAATCAGGAGTTTAGTTTCACAAGTGGCTAGCATGGGGCTGGAGGTACAGCTCAGTGGGCTAAGTGCTTGCCGCTAAGCACTACGGCCCTGAGTTCGATCCCCGGTCCCGGAAAAAAAAACAACAAGTGGCTAGCATGGTTGTGCTTAACAAATACCTAACATATTTGGCAGATATTCTTCCTGAAAAACATAAAGGATAGACTGCTTTTATATGACATTTGATAATTGCCTAAAATTGAGTCCATTTAAATTTGGTACTTGTAAATTTGTTAATTGAATTTAACTTTTTTATTTTTACTTCATCAAAAGAACATATATACGTAGTTTTAAACCTCAAAGAGTATTATAGAGTTTGCTGTGGTTTGGATCTTAAGTGTGCTCAAGAGTACATATGGTAAAGGCTTATTCCCCAGAGTGGCACTCTTGGGGGGATGGAAACCATTTAAGAGGTGGGACCTAATAGGAGATCTCTGCGTCATAGGATGCATGTCCTCTAAATGGGTAGTGGGACCATAGCCCCTTCCTCTTCCTCACTCTTGCTTCTGGGCCATGCTTTGCCACCATGATGTGCTACCACAGACCCAAAGCAACAGGAATAACTGACCATAGCCTTAAACCTCTCACATTCTGAACCAAAATAAGTCTTTTCTCTTTATAAGTTGATGATCTTAGGCATCTGTTACAGAAATGGAAACCTGACAAACACAGGGTGTATCATTAAGAAGCAGTTGCTCCCTGCGCAACCCTGCTTATCCCTCATTGCTGCTCTTAGAAAAGATGTGGATGCCCTACTTATGGAAACCCTGAATATGTATGTGTACACAGAAAATGGAACTCTGGAGATGTAATTAAATTATAGACCTTAAATTAGGGAGGTTTTCCTAGAGTTCCTCGCTGGCTCCAACCTTGAGCCCTTAAAAGCAGAAAAATCTCTTTCATGGAAGCAGAAGAGAAAGAGGAATTTGAAGCACAAAAAAGAACCAAAATGTTCTTCCTGGCCTGAGGTGTAAGAGGCCATGTAGAAAGTGTGAGGAGGATCTGAATACTGCCAGTTATTTGAAATGCCAATTACTTCCCCAAAGCCTCCGTGGAGAAAGAGTGGCAGACGCCATGATTTTGGTGTTACGGAACCCTGAGCAGAAAATGTGGACACATAGTGTTGGACTTCTGACCTACAAAAATGTGAAGTAATGAGTTTGGTTGTTTTAGATGATTTTTAAACATTTTTAGAAATTTTCTACACAGTATAGTACTTCTGAATACCACCCTAATACATAATTCTGTTTCTTATTCATATGTAGTTTTAATAATGACCTATTCTTAATTTCTGCATGGTAAGAGTAGGAATTAACTGGGATTTCTTTCTTTCTTTTCTTCCTTCCTTCCTCTCTTCCTTCCTTCCTTCCTTCCTTCCTTTTTTTGGAAGATGGTGCTAGGGATTGAACCCAGGGCCTCATAGTTGCTTTCTTTAGGTGCCTCCCAACACACACTTTTCTTCTACAAATATAAAAAATTTGGTTAAAATATTCAGTACTTGAATTATACTATATAAATATTGCTCAAATTTAATGCATGCAGAATAATTAATTATATTTCTTTTTTACTTCCTCAAAATTTCTCTTATTTGATTTTTCCAGGTAGTTGTTATGAGTTCAGTTCTAAACTTTCAGACAGACCCATAAAATTCCACTTAATATAATCAAACACATTAGGTAATTTGTGAATTCCATTTATTTGCCTTAGAGAATGTCCTTTTGGACTTTCTGTCCCCTTGATCATTGTGGAATGGTTATTTTTGAGACCTGCCATGTAGCTGTCACCCAGGGAATTCCCTTTGCTACTTTTCTGTGTTAGCTTTGTTTCTTAGATCCCAAGTTGTTTTTTTTTCTGTGGTTTTGTGCTCTAGTTTTACTGGACCAAACTCTATTGACTTCCTCAGAAACACTATACTGGTGTTGGTTTTAATAAAATCCTTGTGTGGATATATCTTCACACATGATTAAAATATTCACTAGGTGACAAAATACCTTTTTGGAAATAATTTGTTCTCAGAGCATTGAAAGTATTATTCTAATGTGTTATTTCTCATGCTGCTTTGGAAAAATGTGGTTCTCTAATTTGTTCCAATTTTCTAAATGTAAATTTTCCTCCTTCAAGATTGTCTTTTGATTGCTAGTGTTTGAAATGGTATGCTTCACTGTGGATCTTTTATTTAGTGGGATGGAATTGGTTTTTTTGGTACCAGGAATCAAACTCAGGACCTTGTGCTTGCCAGGCGCTTGTGTGACTGAGCTATATCCCTGGCCTGGGATGGAATTTTATGAGCCCTATTTTACATTTTATTCAAGTGTTAATATTGCATGATGATGGGGCTTCTTTTAGGGGTGGTGTATGCATTTAGCATATCTTAATTTCAATCCCATTACCCTCATTTTCTTCTTCTCCTCCTCCTGCTTGTCCCCTTCTCTGTCTCCAAAAATCAACTTCATCCTGGTTTTCTGTTCTTTCTAATTTATTTCATTTCTTTATTTTTCAGCTTTCTCATACAAGAGAAATTATGTGATATGCAACTTTCTAAATCTGGCTAGTTTCACTTAATATGTCATCCATTTTTATGCAGATGGTGTTGTTCTACTTTATGGGAGAGCAATATTCCATTGTGTGAAATAACATTTATAGGCTGTTTCAATCTAAAAATTCACCTTTCTTTTTTTTTCTGATACTGAGGGTAGAACCCAGGGCCTTCAAACTAAGCTATATCTCTATCACCACCACCACTGATTTTAATTTTGAGACAGGGTCTCACTAAATCCCTACATTTCCCCAATTGGACTTCAACTTTCACTCCTCTTACTTCAGCCTCCCAGAGTGCTGGGATTACAGGTAAGCACCACCATGACTGGCTTCACCCTTCATTTTTAAGGCATAATCTTACACTATTTCTCCTCCAATATCTTTTCTATTTTCTCTGTTTTTAGAATTCCTACAGGTTAGATAATGGATTTACTAGATGAATTCTCTAACTTTCATATCTTTTTCCATGCTCCATTTATTTTGACTTTTTGATACACTTTTTGGGTTACTTCATCAACTTGATCTGAGCCTCAGTCCTCATCCATAAATGGGATAAAAGGCTCTACCACATAGGGTTGTTGGGAGATATTGAAATAAAACATGTAAAGTTATTAGCACAGGGAATTTTAACAAATGGCACTTGTGATTATGCATACTGTTATTTTGGAACCAGTTCCTCTTCCCTTCTCGTATGAAAATGACAATTCTGATTACAATATATCTTGTATTTATAGCATCATATCATACTTTAATATTTGCCTTCACTGAACTGAATTTGTAATAACATGACCTTTCCAATTATACTATTTTAGAAAAAAAATTATGCAGTACAAATCCAGTTAACAATGTTCTTTTATGCTTCTAAAAACATTTAAAATCAGAAAGTTTTTTCCTTTTCCTTTTCATTCTTTCCACCCTCCCCTCTCCTCTGGGGTAGATGTGAACTGGAGCAAATGCTTCTAGATAGCTGCTCCTTGACAAATTAGCTACATTTGGAGACCCAGTTATGTTCTCAGGATGGGATGCAGTTACACATGTAACGTGACAGTTGCCGTACATTCCACCATGCAGCCCAAAATAAGACAGGTCAGTACATGGGAACAGCAAAGACACCAATGGACAGGTAACAAGCCTCAAACCCAGAAGAGACCTGGATTAGCTGTGAAATTCACCAGCAAGTGTGATCCTGTCTGCACTTAGGGCATCCATGGAGATAGAATGAAAATTACAGAAAAAGAAGATCCATAAGTCAGGAGCAATCTAGTTTTGCTCCTTTATTTATTTATTCATTCATTTGTTCAAGCAGGGATGATATTAAAACTATATGACATGGGTAGCAACCAATAAACTGAGATGGAAGCTCTAGGTACTTGGTAGGTATGTGTCAGTCCTGGATTTAGCAGATACTGAGTGGTATTCAGTACTATGTTCCAGTATTGTGCTAGGCATTGTGTGATGCTGGCCAAGCTATTTCCTTTCTCTGAGCTTTAGTTTTCTTACGTGCAGGGGAAAAAAATTCTATAAGCTCTATAAGGGCCCCTTTGGATCTGAACCTCACAAACAATAAAATGGTACCTTTGGTTATTTTTGGAAATAACAGGAACAGGTATAGAGAAACAGCAACTGACCCAAGAGCTGTAGTTTTCAAAATGTAGGAAAAAACCTCAAAATGAGTCTATGAGTTGTTTGACCTGAGAATTGAACTATGAATGACTTCTCCATGTTATCTCCATTATGTTTCTAAAAGTACTACAGAAGAGACAGAGATAGCTCTAATCAAAATATGAGTTTTTTTATAGCCTTGCCGTCGAAGCTGCATTCCACTGGCTCCTACCTGTGTCTTAATATAAGACATAGTCAATGCCTCTTCAGAGTCAAATACTTTTCTTTTTAGTATTCTCACTCCAGCTGCTACCACACCCCAAATCTTTCTCTCAGTGGCCAGGAATGGATTGCCTGTTCTGGCAAGAGTCCATGTTCCAAACCTTAACATTCTCTTTTCAGATTAGTTGCCTCATTTCCTGTTTCTTTTGGCCTTAGCCTCCACACTAGGCATTTGATTAATTCATTCTTGTAAATGTGGTCAAGGAGGGCCAAAATGTTTGTGAGTCACCATTCCTAGATGAAATTTTATCTTACAAGAAGCTTCTGACAAACTATGCTATCACTCACTTTCATGAATGATTTAAAAAGATGTTTTGTTATGGGAGAGTTGAGAGGACATTACAATGAATCAGTGAATGACCATCTACCATGTACCCATCATCCAACTTCTATAATTATCCATATGATTGTCTTTGTTATTTTTTGTACTGGGCATGGAACCTAGGAGCACTCAACACTGAGCTACATATCAAGCCATTTTTATTTTGTTTATTCTGACGCAAAGTCTTACTAAATTGCCCAGTCTGTTCCCCAAACTTGAAATCCTCCTGCCTGAGCCTTCCGAACAGCTGGGATTACAGATGTGTGCCACTGTATTCTGTTGATACAGCTAACCATTTCATCTATACCTTCATTTATTCCTTCCTCCCCACAAAATGGAATAGAAGCAAATCCTAGACACCATAATATCATCTATAAATATTTCATTATATAGCTTTACAAACTTTATCACTTTTTTTTTTTTGGCAGTACTGGGGATCGAACGCAGGACCCTGCGCTTGCTAGGCAGACGCTTATTCCACTGAGCTATATCCCCAGCCCCCTAGCTTTACAAACTAAAGACCATTTTTATTTAAAAAAAAAAACTGGGCAGAATGGTACACACCTATGGTCCCAATCAACTCAGGAATCTGAAGCTTAAGGGTCGCTTGGACCCAGGAGTTTGGTACCAGGCTTCGTAACATAATAAGACTTTATCTTAAAAACAAACTGACATACAGAAAGCAAAACTTCAATATAATTATTACACTTTAAAAATTAGCAAGAATTGCTTAACATTATCAAATATCCAGTCAGTGTTAACATTTCCTCCATTGTCTCCTAAGTGTTTTGCTGTATAGTTTGCTCTAATTAGGATTCAACAAAGCTAATGATGGTTTTATTCTGTACTGGGGATTGAACCTAGGGCCTACACACTGAGCTACATCCCCAGCCCTTTTTAAAATTACTTACTCTGAAATAGGGTCTCACTAAGTCACTAGGTTACTCAGGTTGGGTTTGAATTTGCAGTCCTTCTGTCCAAGCCTCCAAAGTGCTAGGATTTCAGCCATGTGCCACCATGCCTGGTTTGGTGACTTTTAAATACCTATGCTTTGTGATACATAGGGGAAAGGACTTGGGAGCACATAACTGTTTGACCTTTAAAACCATATTATAGTAGCATCTAGGACCTCCTTTTGTCCCCGTCCAGATTGCTGCATACTCAACATCTAGTATCCTATTGGATTCCAAAATTCTTTATAAGCACAGAAGACATCTGTCAAAGTGGGAAAGAAGTAAAGCTTTAACTTTGGCCTTGAAATTTTAAAGTTTCTATACAACCAAGACATTGTCTTCCCTTAAAACAAAAACTAGGTTGCACAGTATATCTCATGGGTCAGCATATGTGAGGCCCCGGGTTCCACATCCAGCACCAAAAACAAAGCAAAACAACCCTCTGTGAGTGACCACACATACACACAAATGCAAAATGCTAATATATCTGGGGAATGTTTTTGCAAATAGTGTTACAGAGCACATCTATATTGTACCACTTTCCTCTCAGAACAAGGACCAATACAAGCATGTTGGAAATGTACTATGAAGTGAGCACCTCCATGTGGCTTAAGACTGAGATGCCACAACCTTTTTTTTTTTTTTATTTTATTTTAAAAGTAAAAGCACAAAAACATATTAACAAACAGACACAAAGTAGCATAACAAATAGTACAATCAAAACTGATTTACACACAATGTGACATGGACTCAACAATGGTTGTTGCTTTACCTATTGGTATCTTCGAAGTGTATATTCATGAACACAAATACAGACATGTGAAATTGGTCAAACGATTAATCATCTCAACAATAGGAAAAAAAAAAGACCGGAAAGCATTAACAAAGAGGCACAAAGTAGTACAATAACAATAAGATCAGATTTGAATTATACACAAAGCATCAGAAAACCAACAGTAGTTGCTGCCTTGCAAATTGATATCTTCAAAGTGTGTGCTCAGGATAACACATACAGACATACAAGTTTGATCGAATAACCCGTCATCAGCTATTCCTTAGCATTAATTGATATAATACACTAGTAGAACCATGTTAGCCCTCCTGCACATATGTATATACATATATACATACATACATTTTTGCCTGTTTCTTATCTCCTCTCCCTCGTCCCATCTGTTCCTTGCTTTTGAACAGATTTCCTTCATGTCTCTTAGTTTATATTCCCACCCTCAGGTTCTTACACCAGTGATACAATATGTTGCCTGCTCATGTACCGCTGATTTATTTCACTTATGAGTATGGACTCCAGTTTTGACCACTTGCCTACAAAGTCCCCAAAACTGTCTTTCTTTGTAGTTGAATAATATTCCATTATATAAAAATGCCACAGTTTTTTAATCCAGTCTTCTGTGGATGGACACTTGGGTTGCTTCCACATTTTAGCTATTACAAATTGCGCTGCTATAAACATGGGTGCACATATATCAGAGTGATATGATGTTTTGAGATGTTCTGGGAAAATACCCAGAAGGGGAATAGCTGGTTTGAATGGAACCTCTAGACCTAGTTTGCTGAGAAATCTCCAAACTGCTCTCCATAGTGGTTGCACCAGTCTGCATTCCCACCAGCAGTGTAATAGAGTCCCTACTTCTCCACAGCCTTGCCAGCATCTGTTATTGGATGACTTTTTCATACTGGCCATTCTTACTGGGGTGAGATGAAATCTCGATGTTGTTTTTATTTGCATTTCTCGAATGACTAAGGATGTGGAACATTTTCTCATATATTTATTTGCCATTTGTATTTCTTTATCTGAGAAGTGTGTATTCATCTCAGCTGCCCATTTCAGTATTGGGTCTTTGAATTTGGACAGGTACATGTTTTTTAATTCTTTGTGTGTTCTAGATAGCAGTCCGTTGTCTGAGGGACAGCCAGCTAGGATTTTCTCCCAATTTGTGGGTTTTCTTTTTACTTTGCTGGTGATTTCTTTAGATGTACAAAAACTTTTCAGTAGGATGAGGTCCCAGTTATTGATTCTTTGAAGTGTTTCCCTTGCAGTTTCATTTTTGTTCATGAACTCTCTGCCTACTCCTATGTCTTCAAGACTTTTACCTACTTTCTCTTCCAATAGATTTAGAGTTTCTGTTTTAATATTGAGATCTGTGATCCATTTTGACCTGAGTTTGGTGCATGGAGATAGACTGGGGTCTATTTTCAGTTTTCGGCAAGAGGCAAGCCAGTTTTTCCAGTACCATTTATTAAACAGGCCTTCTTTTTTCCAGTGAGTTTGGTTGACCCCTTTGTCAAATATTAGGTAGCTGAGTGGGTTTTTCGTTATGGTTGCATCTTCCAGTCTGTTCCAT
>PVLD010033492.1:0-13617 GCA_004027595.1 Dinomys branickii
AAATGGACTTAATAGATGTATACAGAGTGTTCCACCCCACAACATCAGAATACACATTTTTCTCAACTGCACATGGGTCTTTCTCTAAAATTGACCACATTCTAGCCCATAAAGCATATCTACCTAAATGGAAAAGAATTGAAGTTATCCCATGCATATTATCTGACCACAGTGCAATAAAATTGGAAATTAATGACAAAGAGAACTCCAAAAACCTCATAAATGCTTGGAAATTAGACAACAACCACCTTAATAACCAATGGGTAACACAAGAAGTTAAAGAAGAAATTAAAAAATACCTACAAATAAATGAAAATGCAAATACAACCTAGCAGAATCTGTGGGATGCAATGAAAGCAGTCCTCAGAGGGAAATTTATAGCATTGAACTCATATACAAAGAAAACAGAAAAAGAGCACATAAATAGCCTAAGGCTACACTTCAAACACTTAGAAAAAGAGAAACAAGCCAAACCAAAAGCCCAAAGAAGGGAGGAGATTATAAAACTCATGGCAGAAATTAATGCAATTGAGATGAAGAAAACTCTACAAAAAAATAAGTGAATCAAAGAGTTGGTTCTTCGAAAGAGTAAATAAAATTGATAAACCCCTAGCCAACCTTATCAAAAAAAGAAGGGAAAGAACTCAAATTCATGCAATAAGGAAAGAAAAGGATGAAATCACTACAGATCCCACAAAAATCCAAAAGATCATTAATACCTACTTTGAAAATATTTACTCCCATAGGATAGAAAATTTAGACGAAATGGACAGATTCCTAGAAAGGTACAAATTACCAAAATTGAATCAGGAAGACGTAAAAATCCTGAACAACCCAATACCAACTGAGATTAAAAACGTCATTAAAAACTTACCAACAAAGAAAAGCCCAGGCTCTGATGGATTCACAGCAAAATTCTATAAAACATTCAGAGAAGATTTAATGCCAACACTCCTCAAACTCTTCAACGAAATCGAAAAGGAAGCAACTCTCCCTAACACATATCTGGAGGCAAGTATTATACTGATAACAAAACCATAGAAAGACCCAACCAAGAAAGAGAACTATAGGCCAATCTCTCTAATGTACATAGATGCAAAGATACTCAACAAAATAATAGCAAATAGATTACAGTGAATCATAAGGAAAATTATACACCACGACCAGGTAGGATTCATTCCAGGAATGCAGGGATGGTTCAATATTTGCAAATCAATTAATGTAATACATCATATAAGTACAGCCAAAGACAAAAACCACATGATCATCTCAATAGATGCAGAAAAGGCTTTTGATAAACTCCAACATGCATTCATGTTAAAAACCTTAGAAAATATAGGAATAGATGGTCTCTACCTCAAACTGATCAAAGCCATCTATGACAAACCAACAGCCAACATCATACTAAATGGACATAAACTGAAAACTTTCACTTTAAAGTCAGGAACAAGACAAGAATGTCCATTGTCACCACTCCTATTCAACATAGTTCTGGAAGCATTAGCCAGAGCAATTAGAAAAGAGAGAGAAATAAAAAGAATAAGGATAGGAAAGCAAGAAGTCAAACTATCACTTTTGCAGATGACATGATACTATACATGGAGGACCCCAAAAACTCCACAAGAAAACTCCTGGAATTAACTGACAGATTCAGTAGCATAGCTGGATACAAAGTCAACACCCAAAAATCAATAGCATTCCTATACACGAACAACAAACAGACTGAGAGAGAAACTGAGGAAACCATACCTTTTATAATAACAACCAAGAAATTGAAATACTTAGGAATCAACCTAAGAAAGAATGTCAAAGATTTATTCAGTGAAAACTACAGTACTCTGAAAGAGGAGATTGAAGAGGATTTCAATAAATGGAAAAACATACCCTGCTCATGGTTAGGAAGAACCAACATTGTGAAAATGGCCATATTACCAAAACTGTTGTACAGATTCAATGCAATTCCCATTAAAATACCGTTAGCATACCTCACAGATCTAGAGAAAATATGCCTCAAATTCATCTGGATCCAGAAGAGACCCAGAATAGCAAAAGCAATCCTGGGCAATAAGGACAAGTCAGGTGGAATCACAATCCCTGACCTGAAATTATACTACAAAGCTACTGTAATAAAATCAACCTGGTACTGGCTAAATAACAGACCTGAGGATCAATGGAACAGACTGAAAGATGGAACCATAACGAAAAACCCACTCAGCTACCTAATATTTGACAAAGGGTTCAACCAAACCCACTGGAAAAAAGAAGGCCTGTTTAATAAATGATGCTGGAAAAACTGGCTTCCCTCTTGTCGGAAACTGAAAATAGACCCCAGTCTATCACCATGCACAAAACTCAGGTGAAAATGGATCACAAACCTCAACATTAAAACAGAAACTCTAAATCTATTGGAAGAGAAAGTAGGTAAAAATCTTGAAGACATAGGAGTAGGCAGAGTGCTCATGAACAAAAATGAAACTGCAAGGGAAACACTTCAAAGAATCAATAATTCGGACCTCATCCTACTGAAAAGTGTTTGTACATCTAAAGAAATCACCAGCAAAGTAAAAAGAAAACCCACAAATTGGGAAAAAATCCTAGCTGGCAGTCCCTCAGACAAAGGTCTTCTATCTAGAACATACAAAGAATTAAAAAACATGTAGCTGTCCAAATTCAAAGGCCCAATCCAGAAATGGGCATCTGAGATGAATACACACTTCTCAGACAAAGAAGTACAAATGGCAAATAAATATATGAGAAAGTGTTCCAAATCCTTAGTCATCCGAGGAATGCAAATAAAAACAACACTGAGATTTCATCTGACCCCAGTAAGACTCGCCAGTATGAAAAAATCATCCAATAACAAATGCTGGCGAGGCTGTGGAGAATTAGGGACTCTATTACACTTCTGGTGGGAATGCAGACTGGTGCAACCACTGTGGAGAGAAGTTTGTAGATTTCTCAGCAAACTAGGTCTAGAGGTTCCATTCAAACCAGCTATTGCCCTTCTGAGTATTTTCCCAGAAGATGTGAAAACATCATATCACTCGGATATATGTGCACCCATGTTTATAGCAGCGCAATTTGTAATAGCTAAGTTGTGGAAGCAACCCAAGTGTCCATCCACAGAAGACAGGATTAAAAAACTGGCATTTTTATATAATGGCATATTATTCAGCTATAAAGAGGGACAGATTTGGGGCTTTTGTAGGCAAATGGTCACAATTGGATACCATACTCATAAGTGAAATAAATCAGAGGTACATGTGCAGGCAATGTATTGTGTCACTGGTGTAAGAACCTGAGGGTGGGAATATAAACTAAGAGACATGAAGGAAATCTGTTCAAAAGGAAAGAACTGATGGGACGAGGGAAAGGAGAAAAGAAAGAGGCAAAAAATGTATGTATGTATGTACGTATGTATGTATATACATATGTGCAGGAGGGCTAACATGGTTCTACTATTGTCTTCTGTCACTTAATGGTAAGGAATAGTTGATGACTGGTTGTTTGATCAATCTTGTATGTCTATATGTGTTTTCCTGAGCATACACTTTGAAGATATGAATATGCAATGCAGCAACTATTGTTGGTTTTCTGTTGCTTTGTCTATAATTCAATTCTGGTCATACTGTTATTGTGCTACTTTTTGTCTCTTTGTTAATGCTTTCCGTGTCTTTTTTTCTTTTTTCTGTTGTTGATGTAGTTGTTTTTCTTTCACACTTTTAAAAAATATTATATAAAAAAATGTAGGTAAGTATGTATGTATATGCAGCTTCTCTAACATAGTTGTACTACTGACTTAGCTCACTTTATTGTAAGGAATAGTTGATGATTATTTGTTTGATCAGTTTTGCATGTCTATATCTATGTTCCTGAATATACACTTCGAAGTTATCAATATGTAATGCAACAATCATTGTTGATTCCCTGTCACCTTGTCTGTAACTCAGTTTTGATTGTACTATTCTTATGCTACTTTGTGTCTGTTTGTTAATATGTTTTTGTTCTTTTACTTTTAAAATAATGAAAAAATAAATAAAATAAAATAAAATAAAAAAGAATTGTTCTTAAAAGGGGAGATTTAAAGCCTATGAGACTTCATGGAAGAATAAGTGAATAATAAGCTCATTGGAACATTATCAAAAATTAAACATTATAATATAAGCAAATCTAAATACATTTGTATCTCATAAGTACTGATGAGAAAAAGACTGAGTTTCAAGCACATGAATGTGGAAAAGATATAAAAAGCTAATTCATTAAAATGAACTATAAAGTAGCAGCAAAAATACAGGGAAATGTTCATGTTTTCTAGTAGTAACCATATCTAAATGCTATTATTAGCACATGCACACTGTCTTAATACTTTATGGTTGCTGAAAAACAATACCTGGCACCTACAAATTAAAGGAGGAAAGGTTTATTTTGGCTCAAAATTTCTAGAGTTGTCAGTCCATAGCCAGCTGGCTTCAAGATGGGGCCACATGGCAGAGGAGAAAGAGTTCATGGTGGGGTGGCAGAGAGCATAGAGAGGCAAAGGAGGAAGAAAGGACATACACTCTTCCAGGCTACACCCCCCAGGGGCTCACCTCTTTCACGGAGGCTTCATCTGCCAACTTCATATTTAACTGTCAATGCATCACTTGACTAACCCATGGCTGAGTAACCAATCACCTTGTCTAAACCCCACATGAACACGAGAGGCTTCAAGGGGCCTCTAGAAAACAGGTTATATCTATAATACACACTATTGGTAAGAAAGTTTTATTGGTTAAATTCCATGTTCCTTTCTTTGGTCAGTTTCCCAGATAATTTGGATAACTCCACATATACTGACTTATACCTCCCCCTTCACTAGAAATAAAGTATTTTAATACTCGCAACTGTACTGACATTGAAGTATAGATTATCTCTGGGCCAGAGAAATAGGAAATTCACAGTACTAAACACAAAAAGAAGGTGAAAAATTACAGGACGCTAAGATTAGAAACAAGCATTAAAACTCAGGTTTTTACTATCCTGCCACAGCATAGAGCAAACTAATCCCATGAATGACTGGATAGCAAAACCAGACTTCCGTTATAAAACTGAGGCCTTGAACTATGTTGTATCTATGCTAAAGGTGGACGTAACTGCTCCTGCAAATTTCCCTATGACACAGGTAGGGAGCGGAGATCGTGTCATGGAATGAGGAACTCAGCCTGTGTATTACATAGATACGATGGCAAGTATTTTCTTATACAAATATAGAGCTCCAACTCATTGACATGACTATAGCAGAAGCAAGAATGGCATTACCAAATGTGGAGGGACATATATGACTCAAAACAATAGCAACTTTCCAATAGGAGTTCCCTCCACAAAAATTATACAACACAGTTTCCTAGTTCCTTGAGCTAGGAAATTCTAAAGCATAAAATGTTTATATTAAAGAAAGATAATACAGAATTTCAAAACACGGTGATAGGATATTAACAATGGTTGTTATATTATGTAATGTCATCTTCCAAATGGTTGCACATATAACCAGATACAGGCATGCAAGATTGATCAAACAACAAACCCACAGATATTAGTAGTACAATTATCCTAGCTAACCTGTGTATCTATATATACATATTTTTCCTCTTGCTTCTTACTTTTTCCTCACCCCTCCTTCATCGAAGTTGCTCCTTTATATTTGAGCAGTTTCTTTTCTCTTTCACAGTATCTATTGTACCTTTCACGTGTTATTTACTCTTTCAGGTTCTTATAGTAGGGAGGAAATACGATGTTTACACATGTGAATCTGATTTATTTCACTAATGAGTATGCCCTCTCATTGTATCTATTTACCTACAAAAGTCTCAAGTTTATCTTTGTTTACATCTTACAGCAATACTCCATTGTATAAAAATATCACAACTTTTTTTTCCATTCCTCAGTGGATGGACATTTCAGTTGTTTTATTGCTCTCTATGCTGCTTTGTTTACGTATTTGTTTTTGTTATTTTGTTTTTTTAAGTAAAAACAAAGTTTATATATATAAATAAGGAATGCTGGAATAGGTGTATTGCTGATGTCTGTGGTTTATTGAGAGGAATAGTCAATGCTTAAAATTTTCTTTTTTCTTGACGAATTTTGCATGCTTCAATTTGGAAATCAGAATGAATGAGCTGAAAACAATATGCAATATAAGAACCATTGTTGAACACTTAGCATCATGTATGGTGAAGCTCTGCATCATTTCCAATGTTTTATTTTTTATTTTTTTACTTGTTACTGTTTTTGTTTCATCAATCTTACATTCTTATGTCTGGTGGACTGAGCAACTTCGTTGAAGATAACAGTATGTAATACAGCAACCATTGTAAATTTCTATCACTTTGTTTTGAGGTCATGTATCATTTGTGTTGTTTTTGTGTTGTTTTCATTTTGTCTTCACTGTTGTTTTGTCAGTTTTTGAAATTTTTAAAATAAAAAAAGAAATAAAAAGAAAGATGTTTTTAAGGAGACAGACAAAACTATATAGACTATAATGAACACATTAGTGAAATAAAATACAAAAATATAGGTCCTTTTAAATTTTACAATTTAGTGATTTTTAGTAATTATGAACTGTGCAACCATCTGGCTTTTGACTTTTAGAATATTTTTATCAGATCCAAAGAAACCCTTACATCTGTTAACAGTCACTCTTCATTTCTTATCCTACCCTTTCTACAGTAGACAGACATTTACCTACTTTCTCTTTCTGTTGATTTGAAAAATCCGGACATTTTTTGAGTTAGGTTTCATGTATGGTTTGAGATATGAACCTAGCATCATTCATTTCAAGGTCCATATCGAGTTGTCCCAGTAACTTTGGACTTTTGTTTAATGGTAAAAGTGTAAGAAAAGGTAATGAAAGAACAGACTGCAAAAGTGTAGACTAATAGTGAAAGAAATAAAATTAAGCTCAACAGTCCCCTATAAAACAGGAAAAAGAACAATATAGAAATTTTCCATAGACAAACATTAAAATGGACCAGTGATCTCAGTAAATGGAAATAAATTAAGCACAATATTGAAAGCTAGATATTCAAATTAGAACCAAATTAATTGATGTTATTCCTATTTTCAAGGGTTATATCTAAACAAAATAACAGTTATAAATATTAGTAAATTAAAAATAAAACAACATGAATATCTAGTAAACTTGAATGGGAACAAGGCAGACAATCTATTCTTTTAATGAAAAACCACTAACAAGGTGATTACTATGGACTGCTGTGGACCAATTGATATATACTTAAATCATCATCATAATAATAAATTACAGGATAAAACTAGTATCTTCTAGTATTACTCACCTGTTCATATTTCTAATCATGTTGCCATGCTAGATCCATTCTGTAAGTCACATTCTTTTATTGAGGCACTTTGGTGTAAAGATGTATTCAACTAAATAATTTGAGACAAATTATAAGAGCAACTTATTTTCCACCTTTAAAATCTGTAAATGTCTGCATAAATGAAAGTATTAAAATGATGCTGTCAGCAGTGCAAAAAGGAATCATATTGGCCCTTGTAGCAAAAAGGAAATTGGATCTTTTCTTTTTGAACTGTTCTTGTATTGCTCATTATGGGATTTTATAATAGCTTTTCATAACATTGCATTTTAACGTTGTTTAAATCTTGTGTCCAAAGTAAGTGCTTCTGCCCAGCATCTAATATTAACTTTCTGATTAGTCAGTACTGAAAGCTTGAATTCCGTTACTCCATAGCTGGAAACAACATATATCAAATAAAGATAAGAAAAAGGGGAAACCCTTTTGGGCAACAAAGCTTAAATACTCTTTTATATATATCAAGGAACCTAAAATAAATCAGTTAAATGAAAAGATGCACAATAAAAGATATGTTTTAAAATCAGACTAATATATCTTTGTGATAGATTCCAAATTTGGCCATTTGTGGATAATAGTGCATGGGATTATCACAAGGAATTGACTTAAAAAAATTTACCAAAACTTCAGACCTCTAGAAAATCTAGGGGTAGGAACTGGTGAATATCTATACATTTTAATAGTTGTGTAGAAGGTTCTGTAGTCAGCCTAATGTTGAGAACAGTGGACACCCAAAATTCATGGATGTGATGTTCCTAGAGGAACATATTGTGAAAAATGCAAATTTCAAATATGGGCAGAAAAATGCCTACAAATGTCTATTGTTTGTATTTTAAACCCTAAAATTACTATTGCAATTATGAACATCTGGCCTTTATGTAACTTAATTTAATAAAATACTGTACTATTAAAGCCTTAGACGCTGAAAGGCATTTTGGCAGCATTTTAGGGATTTTAGGTGCATCTGCTGGAGATGGGTCACAGGCCAGCAGCCAAATAGCAGCAAGGAGAACTGAATAATGCTCTCAGATTGGCTACTTGTAAACTTCTTGTCATAAAAACCACACACACCTCAAAAAAATTGTGGAGGTTATCTGTGGTTTCTGCGAAATTGTTGGGATTTCCTCAATTATTAGTTAGGTTCTATGGGAAAATTTGTGAACCACTGAGGCCGCGAACCACTGAGTCTGCGAACTCTGAACCATGACTTTGTGGGAATGTACTGCATTTTGAAACCATTTTTTAGAACATTAACTACTCCATAGTGTGTTGTATGATAGAGGAATAAAAATATTTCATTTTATAAGTAACAAATGTAGATCCTAGAGGTAGATATTCTAATTTTATTAGGTAAAACCAAGGCAGAAATGCAAGAATGTTTTTGTGCTCTACTAGGTATTGCTACATTTTCTTGAACATGAAGACTATTTCTAGACAAAAAATATAACAAACCAACTGAATTTTTACATCCACATCTTTGGAAACTGGACCTTCACATATTGGGGCACACCTATATTGATTTAAATAAATTTACATTCCTCTTTTTGGAAAAAATGCCCGATATTGCCCTATTCTCTATGAGAATTGCAAGGGAAACCATTCAAAAATATATTTTTTTAAAATGTGTATATTCAAAAGCTCTTAGTAACACAGTTTCCTTTGAAACTTTTTATAATGAAACGCTTTTAAATTGATTAGAATGGTCTCTTGCTTCACACGCTAAAAATGAAATCGCAGGATGTTTTCCAGAACATCTGCAAATCAGTGAACACACAAATGGAATACTTAAAATGGCTCTTCCTATATTGGTAATTTTATCCACTGTGTGTTAACATTCTGTCTGCTATCTTCTTTCATTTTAGCTGACGCTATACAACTGCCTACCAACTCCTTGCCGCATCTGCTGGCACACTAGACAGACATAGTTTATTGATGAAGGACAAAGGATGATTCACAATGAGAAAATATTCTCATGCTAGACCACACTCACGAATTTGAGGGTCATTGTTCAATACAAAAAAGAAAATCTACCAGGGAGAAACATGATGACTATTTTACAGCACTGGAAAATCTGTGCTAGAATATAAGTTTGATTTTGAATCATCAAGGGAAGGTTTTCAAACTACAACTCCTTCCCCAGGTATATTCTAGGGTCAGCTAAGTTACATTTTGAAAATTACTGCTATATAACAAGGCATTCTGGATTTTTTCCCATAACATACAATTATTATTCACATAGAAGTTACCGCTGAGAAATAACTATTAACTCATGTAAGGAGTGTCTATTATGTATCAGGTAATAATCAAAGAACTGTGACTATTGCAGTGAATGGACAGACAAAAACCCCTGCCTTCCATGTAGCTTACATTTTAATGTTCTGGCTATAAATGTATCTTATCTCAGGTAGAATACTACAGTGTTTAATTTTGTGAAATGCAAATATTTTCAGACAAATCTGAAATCATGTTGATGGGTGTGTTGCATAATAGCTGAGCCAATAGGAAGCTCAATAAGATGAACAGTCTTAATAAATTTCAGTGTCAAAATCAGTAACAGCAAACTAAATCAATCAGCTCTGTCTCTAGTTTAGTGAAGATTATAACCAATATTATTTAGTGACTCAAATGAAAAAATATGTATAAACCCTCCATGATGAGTGTGATCATTAGGTACTATAAACATGTACTAACAAAACACAAAAAAATAAAATTAATCATATTATGGTAATTCTGATTGTCAAGGTAGAAGAGGACATCTGTATAGCTATTTGGAGCATACCCATGTTCAATGCATTCTATTTCATTGGAAACCAGCAACAGAGCCATTTTGTTGTAAAGTGCATATCTTTTTCACAATGAATATCTATTTTGTGACTACTTAGGTAACTGTTGGACTGAACGTCATAATGCATGTATCTGCACACTAGAAACCTTAAGATTTATGTAATATGAATTGCAGCCAATCTCTCATGTTTCCTTATTGGGAAATGATGTTTGAAACCAAATTGTCCAAAGCACCTCCAGAGCTAACACTTTGACTAAAACAATTAGATGGTAAAGACAATCCAAAGGTCAAGCCTGAACAATCCTAGTCATTTTTTATTAGGTGATCTTTTACAGTGTAGCTTGGGGTAGTTTTACACTCTTTCTGATCCCTTTAGCAGAACTTGGAAAGCACATGACCTTTTTAAAATTGCCACTTTTTTGCTGTATGTATCAAAATGTAAACTGTCTGAGCCCAAAGTCCACTTGCGGCATATAATAGCAGTTTGAACTTCACCATTTATTTTATTTCATGGTTTCAATTCACTATTCTCAAAAATGACACTAGCAATAGTGATTTACCATCATTACAATGACTAATGAAATTAGAGAAAGTGCACTGCATAATTAATTTCATTATGAGATATAAGGATTACCTTCAAATAATTTTCAGATAACCAGCCCTACTGTTAGTTATAGTGAAAGTCTGAAAGCAAACAGAGTGTCCAAAAACAATAATTTGGTTAAATTACCGATAGTATAAGAGAAAATTATTTGGTTGTTGTTTTTTAGAAAAGGTCTTAACTATGTAGTCTAGCCTGGTCTCTAAATTCATGATCTTCCTGCATCAGCTTCCTCAGTGCTCAAATTAGAGGCGTGTGCCACCATATTTGGTGAGAAAAATCACTTAATAGCAAAATATTTTAATTTGTTTTCTGTCAATATAGAACACTACACATTCACAGAAAATAAAAATGAAGCTAAAAATATTGGCAAACACACCATATAATTGAGGAGTCTGTGATTAGAATTCAGACATTCTAAGGATGTTACAGAGTTTAAAAAAAGAAAGAGGCTGCCTGAGTTTAAAATTTATCATATTTTGTCTAAAAATTACCTAGTTTTTATTTTTTTAGACATGGTTGCACTTGTACTCCAGACTGGCCTGGATCTCACTATGTAGCCCAGGTTGGCTCAGACCTGTGATCATCTGTCTCAGCCAAATGAATGAACAGTGGAACCACAAGAAAGAATTACAACCAAATTAGAGCAGTGAAGTAAAGAAGAAAAGGAAAGAAAGAAAAGAGAGAAAACGATAAAAAGAGAGATTAATTGAAATTATGAAGATGGTAGAAATGAATAAAAATATATTAGTGATGACAATCTCCATTTAAGAATAACAGATTGTATATTTTATATATACTACTTACTAATATTATATTTTATAAAACACAAATAATGAAAAGATATACAAAATGCATATGAATAAAAGAAATCTGACAGCTGTAATAAAATAAAACACCGTATTTTTTTTTTTTCCGGGACCGGGGATCGAACTCAGGGCCTTAGTGCTCAGCGGCAAGCACTTAGCCCACTGAGCTGTACCTCCAGCCCGAAAACACCGTATTTTGCAAGCAAAAATTATCACTATATATTCAGAGGGCTAATATATATTTATAAAAGCATCAATTCATTACAGAATTTAGGCCATTCTAAATTTGATAGACCCTAGCAAAATCATATTAAAATTAAAAGGTACACAACTACAACAAAAAAAGATTACCAAATTTAACAACTTTTTTTATTTTAAAGAGAAAAGAGGAAAAACAAACGACAAAAACTATAAAAATGATAAAGAATTTCAAAGTACGATGACAGGAAATCACTAATGGCTGTTGTATTACTTATTATTATCTTCAAAGTAGTTGCTCAGATTACCAAATGTAGGTATGCAAGAGTCATCAAACAATTAAATATTAATTATTCCTTTCAACAAATCATTTGAAATTAGTAATACTATTATCTTAGCTATCTTGTGTCTATATATACATTTTTTCCTTTCCTTCCTTCTTTCTTTTCTCCTTTCCCTCATCCCAGTTGTTCTTTCCTATTGAGCAGTTGCTATACAATCCTGATCAAAATACCATTAGCATGCCTCATAGAACTAGAGAAAACAATCCTAAAATTCATTTGGAACCAGAAGTGACCTAGAATAGCAAAGCAATCCTGAGCCACAAAGACAAGTCAGGAGACATCATAATCCCTGAGTTGAAAATATACTACAAACCTACTGTGATAAAATCATCATGGTACTGGCAAAAAAATATATACCTGAGGACCAGTAGAGTTGCTTTGAAGATGCGGACACAGCTACAAACACACTCAGCCACCTTATCTTTGATAAAGGGTCCAAACATGTTCACCAGAAGAAAGATAGCCTCTTTAATAAATGCTGCTGGATAAACTGGTTCTCTACGTGCCAAAGACTAAAACTAGACTCTTGTCTATCCCTGTGCCCTAAACTCAAGTCAGAATGGATCACAGATCTAAATATTAAAAGTTGAAACATTAAATCTACTGGAAGATAAAGAAGGTTGAAATGTTGAAGACATGGAATAGGCACAGTCTTCATGAACAAAACCCAAACTGCACGGGAAACACTTCAAAGAATCAACAACTTGGATCTCATTCTATTAAAAAGCTTTTGTACTTCAAAAGAAATCAGCAATAGAGTGAAAATACAACCCACAGAGTGGGAAAATATTTTAGCTATCTGTCCCTCATACAAAGAACTTATATCTAGAATATATAAAGAGTTGAAAAAAGCCAGATGCCCCAAATGCAAAGACCCAATCCAAAATGGGCGTCTAAGATGTATACATAGTTCTCAGATGGAGAAATACAAATGACAAATACACACATGAAAAAATGTTCAACATCATTGGTCATTTGAGAGATGCAAATTAAAACAACACTGAGATTCCATCTCACCCCAGTAGAAATGGCTACCATCAAGAAATAAACCAACAGCAAATGCTGGAGGTGCAGTGGGGAAAAAGGAACCTTTCTTCACTGTTGGAAGCAATGTAAACTGGTGCAGCACTTGGGAAATCAATCTAGAGACTCCTCAAAAAATTAGTATTACAGGTCCCATTTACCATCAGATTGAAAATGCATCTATTGACGTAGTCACTCATTCATTTTTTATTTTGAGACAGGGACTGTCTAACTTGCCCAGGCAGACCTTGAACTCAAAATCCCCCTGATTCAACCTTTCATGTTTCTGAGACAGTAGTTGAGCTTCCCAAACCCAGCAATCTTATAAGATATTTAATATCTTTGCACATAATTCGTTAAGCATAAAATACATGTAATATTTAAACTGCTTAACTAGCACTCATAACAGAGAGGAGGATATGACATATGACTAGATAATGTAAATTTTAAATAAATATATCATATTAACATAAACTGACCATTTCTTTGT
>PVLD010033493.1:0-13614 GCA_004027595.1 Dinomys branickii
TCTTTTCTTCCTTTCTCCTACCCTCTCATTCATTTATACAATATTCCTGAAGAATATGCAAGCACTAAGCCATATGATGTGTGCTAAAAGGAATGAGACCAATGAGACTGCCCCTTCTCTCCAGAGGCAGAGAGTCTAGCATAGGAGACACGCTATTATTTCTAAAGAAAGAGTCAAAAGTTAGTTCAAAAGGAAGGGAGCAACAATAATGTGGGAACATTCAGAAAATGTTTTTTAATCAATTCAGGTGAAATCAGTCTTCCAAAGTTTAACTCCTCTCCATCTGCAGGGGTGGACATAGGACATTTCTGTTCTTACAACAGAGGATTAGAAAGAAAGACTCAATTCTACTCACCAGACAGCAGGTAAGAAAGTAGGTGTGTGTTTTGCTTTTGTATTGTTATGGTCAGTGGTTGATTCATATACATATATCACAAAGCCAAGTCCACACATAGTTAAAAGTTTCCATCAGCTTTGTAAAGGAAAGCAGAGATCCTCATTCCTCCTGTCTCCTGACCTTTCTCTTGGGTATATCCACAAAGGCAAGGACTTCTAATGATTAGGTTTTCTAGAAATTAGGTCTATATTCCTTTTTTTTTTTTTTTTTTTTTTGCGGTACTGGAGATCGAACTCAGGACCCTGCGCTTGCTAGGCAAGCGCTTATTCCACTGAGCTATATCCCCAGCCCCTATATTCCTAAATATGTTTCTACTATTATTCTGACTACTCTCTTCCAGATGCTATTTGTTGATTTCCTTCTTTGGAAACATCAGGACATTGTTCTCATATACAAGGGTGAATTATTTCTCTAGTGTTGGACTAAGATGAGGTCTCTGTGGTTCTGAGAGCCTGAAATGTTTCACTGGAACCCTTCTCAGGCTGCTCTAACCATGAGGCTTGTCCAGACCAAAAGGAGATAATGGGCGCTTTGATAGATTCAAACACACATGCAGCTTTCTCACTGGTACTGGTTGTAGATATTTTCTCAATTGGAATTGTTCAGGGAGGGCCAAGCCTCCCAGAATGCAGCCTGACACTGCAAATGCAAAATGAATAAATAAAAACAAAAAATTTCAAGGCGAAAACCTCTTTGATTGGAAGTTCAAGAGCAGCTCTGGGGACCCTTCTCAAAGGAGGCACTCGGGGGTGGCAGTTGGAACAAAGAAAAAAAGAATATCTGCTGAAGCCCTTGCACAGTTTGAGGAAAGAAGGTTGAAAATCAGCCACTCTCAGGAGTAAATGTTTAAGATAGGAAAAAAGTCAAGGGGAAGGCAAGGATTGTTTATTCCACCCCTGCTGGGACCAGTGTTGGTAGTGATTTGCCAAAGACTCAAATTGAGCCTCACATCAGATTCAATGCTGAAAACAGGAAAAAAAAAGTCTTCTAGAAAAAAGACCTAAACTTTTAAATAAAACTAAGCAACAGCATACATTAGAATGAAGCCATTTATCAAGTTACTGAATCAGAGAACACTTCAGTGAGTAACACCACGAAATAAAAGACACATTTTTAACAGCATTTGCAAAAAGTTTTTGACTTCAAAAA
The DNA here is from genome assembly GCA_004027595.1 of Dinomys branickii. Classification (NCBI taxonomy): domain Eukaryota; kingdom Metazoa; phylum Chordata; class Mammalia; order Rodentia; family Dinomyidae; genus Dinomys; species Dinomys branickii. The sequence continues at coordinate 1,547 of PVLD010033493.1, forward strand.
TGTTGAAACAAAATGGGACAGTGTTCTAAGCAAAGACGACAAACCAAGGCTTGATAGTTTTAACATAAAGAACTGATAGTCATTGCAAAAATCCTTAAAACCCTGAAAGCCAAAAACGACAAGAAAATATAAGCCACAAAGAGGAAACAAAATGGTGTTAAAATATATGGGAAAATGTTCAGCCTTACTAGTAATCGAAGAAATGCAGATTAAAATGATGACACTACTTTCAGCCCACAAATGGGTAACATTACCCCAAAAACGAGAATCCCCAAACTGAGAGGGGTATGGTGAAATTGATACTCTCATGCACTGCTAGAGGCAGCGTGAGTTTCTATAGCCCTTTTGGAAAGCAATTTGGCAATGTACATCGAGAACCTTAGAAATATCCGTGCTTCTTAATTGGCAATTCTACCTCCAAGGCAGCAAATGTAGCCAAAAAATTCTCTTTTGGTATTAGAAAACTGGTGGTGTTATTTACAGTGGTGAAAAGGAGAATGTAATCTAAATACATAACACGGAAGGGAATGGTTGAGAAAATGATACAAGCCATTTGCTGAATTATTATGATTGTTAGTACTGAGTCAGATCCACTTGGGTCAGTTCTCTACTCCATCTTGTCTGTGTCTCAGAGGATGCTGCTTACATTTCTGTAAAACTGAACTAATGGGACCCTGCAGAGTGGTGGTGAGAATTTGGCTCGGTATTTGGTACATTGGCCCTGGGGGTTCTTTTCTTGTTTGCAGTTTCTTGATTTGGCACCTGGCACTGTTCTATTGGGATAGGCATTTCCTGGTTCTCAAACAATTCTTACAGCCAAAGGATTTTCCACAAAGAAAGTGTTAGCAGAAAGAAAAGGGCTTTTAAGAATGAAGCTGCTGCACTAACCCAGCGGGGAGGGACCTCTAAGATCCCACATACCTGACCTTTTTACCTGTGGCCTCCTCTTCTGGAACACTCCCAATTCAAATGAGATTGAAAAAGTGTCTGTGTGCTAGACACTGGTGGTGAGCGTGAAGGCCAGGGAGATGCTCGGGATGCTGAAATGAATAAACCATGCCTTATGTCCAATGAACAATTCTCTTTGAGAAACCCATGCTGTGCAAAGTGCTTAGCAGCACATAATGTTCTCTCCATGCAGGAAGAAATAAAGGAGCCTCCCAACGTAGGGTTAATGGTGTTCTTTCTATCTTTAATGTCAGTAAATTTTCTCTTTTAGCACAGTAGGCACAATTTCTTGTGATATTTCATTCCTAATGATCTAAAATGTCTTTATATCTGTCTTAGATACCCTTTAATTAAAAATATCATTATGTCCCCAGAATAAGAAGAAATTCTTATAAAAAACCATCACCACTAACGTTGTCACATATTAGATATTTGCTGAGTACCTATTAGGTGCTCAACTAGACATATAATTCCAGCTATAACCTCATAACTCTTACCCATTATATGTGTGGGTATTACGTATCAGTGAAGGACAGATATAGAGGTTCATATGTGGTCTCAGGCCTCAACAAACAGCTACTGAGTACTGGAGACATCCATGTCAAAAATACGGTAAGATGGAATTAGGAGAGCTCCACAATGGTATGTACAAAGTGCCGGGGTGGTGAGGAAAGACGGAGGAGTCTGGTCAGAAGGGGAGTGAATGGAGGCTCTCAGCAGGTGGTGCTTCTGAGCTGATCTTTGAGAAAAGAACAGGTTTGTGGATGTGTGAAAGTATAGCATTTTAGGGCTCTTTCAACACTCGGGCACCACCTTACCCTGTAGAACGTGGTTTTGAATCTAGCGAGCCCTGAATCAAGCTCCAATTATATCCAAGCTCAATTAACTGCCCGTTTTATCTAGTGTCAGCGCTGGCAATTTCTCAGAGCTTCACTCCCCACATATGTGAAATAGGCAGTCCTTACCCTATCAGGTATATACAGGAATGAACTCTTCACCACATGTCCGGAGAAGCTCAGACTCCTGGTGATCACAGGCATGAAGACTTTCTTCTAAAATGAACTTGTCTGTGCTGCCAGTGCTCCTTGCCTTCCTTTCTCTGGCCTCTTGGTGAGCCGCTGCCAAGCACAGTCTGCTATTGACTTATTGTTTGACCTTGGAAAAGTCACCTCATCTCTCTGTACTTTAGTTTCCACTTTTACAAAATGAGAGAGGCAGGCCCTCGAAAAGCTTCTTTCAGCTCTGATGATGGTCTGTGAGTATTCCAGGCAGCGGAAACAGCATACACAAAGGTCCCAGAGGGTTGCGCTAGGAGTAGTAATGATAGAAAGGAAAGATGGGTGAGATCATGTTGGAAATGCACCTGTAGGGATAGGTGGTAACTTATGAATCAGAGAAATGATAAAATTTCCCCAAACCGTATGCTTTGTAAACAGAGCATTTGGGATTTGGTCCAAGAACCAGAACAAAATTTATACCCCTGCAGTTGCCATAGGGTTGGTGAAACTTGACCTCTAACAAAGTTCCCCAGTCACAAGGCTGACATTTGCTGAAAGTGAGCTTTTGTGCAGGGCGTTGGAACGAGACCCTGAGAGGCTAACTCCGTTATCATCTCTCTACCTGCCACAGAAATTTAAAACCAGCCACACTGGAAAAAGTGTTTGTTGGGCTCTGATAAGGGCTTAAAATGGAGCAGTGCCCTACCTTGCTCACCAGGCTCAAATAGAACCCAACTGTTTCTTTGATGAAAAATTCAGTTTGCCTTTAATTTACATTCCCTGTGATGGCGAGGGTCTACAGGCTGCAGACTGGCTGCGGCAAGGTGTAAGACTTTGTATCATTAGGATAATGGGTTGTTAAAGCCAAAGGATTCTACAGAGCCAACCGGGAGCGAGTATAAGGACACCATTGCCACTCTGCAGAGCACCTCCACTGGGTTTTTGGAAGACCTTTTATATAAGGCAAAACAGACTTAGAAACAGAATGTACCTTCCTAATGACATCTCTCAGGAGAGTGGGGAAAGGAAAGAGAAAATGAGGGAGACAGAATGAGCTTTGCAAGAATGTACTTACACTTAAATTGCACTTTAAAAGGAATGTGGATATCCTTTCTCTGCAAAGAGGCAAGGTAGAGACAAGCCAGCACACTGTAGCAGAATATGCAGAGGCTTTGGAGTCAAGAAAACTTGAGTTGAAATACTTGATCCACAATTATTAGCTGGATAACCTTGGCCAATTAGCCTTGCTGAGGATCAGTGTCTGAAAATAAGGATAATAATATACTTACATGATAGGGTGATTATGCCTTAACAGTTAATGAATATGTTTTTTCTTCTGTCTTACTAAGCAAGAAAAATGTACAATAAACAGAAAAACGGGGAGGGACAGAGTATCCTAAACTCATGAAAAGTAAATCTGGGGAAGAAATTTCTTCTGAGCCTTTGAAGGCAGAATTCCTTGGAGAAGGAGTCAGGTCCTGACCTTCTCTTAGGAAGTAGATCAAGTGGTTATCCATTGTCATGGATTTTGATGGTGAGGGTAGGAACAAGAAGATTCTTGACCACAAACCACACGAAGGGAAAATAGGGGAGGTTTTGGGACTCACTGGATGGCAGAAGTATGTCACTGACACTCAGATAAAATGTTGTAATGTAGGGCTCCCATTTGTGCAACTTTGGTCACACTCAATTCGAAAGCAAAGGGCTCAAAGAACCAGTGTTATCTCAGGACTGTGATATCAATCTAGAGAGAGAGACAGACACTATTTGCTGGACCCTGTAGAACAGTGATTCTCATGGCTTGTAGAATCACCTGGAAAGGTTTGAAAACTGACAAGTGACAAGTGTACTCCAGGCCCGTTAAATAAAAAATCACCATGTCTAGCAAGGCTTGAGGACCACAGACGTAAATGTGAAAAAGCATTTAAGTGCTTTCAGTTTAAAGCTGTGGTGAATAATGCTGCTGTGAGTATCTCTGTACAAGTCTGTGCGGAATTGGTCAACGGATGGACAAATGTGTTGTATTCACGCGCTAGCATATTTACCAACAATAAAAAAGAACAAACTCCTCACGCTACATCACATTTGCACCTCAAATATATTATGTAAAATTTAAAAAATCCACAGAGGCTACATGTCGTATAATTGCGTTTATAGGCTATGTCTGGAAAAGACAGACAAAAAGGTGGAAACAGGAAGATCAGTGGTTTCCTGGAGATAGGAGAGACAGGGATTTATTTATTGTGGAGATGAAGAATCTTATGGGGTGTGTGTGTGTGTGTGTAAATATTTTAAAATAGATTTATGATGGACCACGTGTAGACTGTATGAAACCTTAGCTCTTGCTGGTGAAAGTGAAATCGATGAAGTGACTCAAAAAGAGGTTCTCAGAATTTTGGTCATTCCAGTACATGAGGACTCAAGGATTATTCAGAAAAATAAATGTCATCCATTTCATTAATTTTGTCATGTAACTTTATAGTGCCACTTATACCAGTAACACGCAGACTGAGCGAAATTAGCAGTGGGTGGTAGATTGGAACAAAATAGCGAACTACTTGCTGTCTTTCTTTTGCCTTACGATCCACTCAACTCCCCCACTACAGCTATACATGTATTGAACAAGATTTTCACTTCCTTGAAGCCCCGTCACCGGTGTCATTTGTCAGTTCTGCAGATTTTCCTGATTGGCCCTTTACTATCGTCTTTCCCTCTCCCTCTCTCTGGGATTTTAGACTCTTTGAAGAATTAACTAATTGCTTTTGCTCCTATTTTCTGTACTCATAATGCTGTGGAGTCAGAGCAGTAGAGATAATGTGCTTATACCTCCAGATGATTAGTCAGAATTAGTGCCCTTGCCGACTGACTCGGTCTGTCCTCAGCCGTGAGCCTCCATGTGATTCCTTAAAGTTTACAGCAGTGAACTCAGTTATCAACTCTGTGTTCGCCTCACCCAGAGCAGTCCAAAGAGACCCCACCCTGTTGGTGAGAAATTTCAGTGGAGATGTTTTGAGTCCTCTGGTCTGCAGGTGGGCAGCTATGTGAGTGTGACTAACTTCTTAGCCCTTCCAGGTAGGTCTAACTGTGTGCATCCTGTAGGTTGGACGAGTCTGGTGTGCTTGAGCCACACCGAGTAAAGAGGACTACATATAAGACATATAATATAGTTAATGTTTGTAAGTAGCAAGACTTTCTTTATTTTAGATTTTCTTTGTTATAACTCGGCTGCAGATTGGGCATGCCTGCAAATAGTTTCATTTTCTACCTGCTAAATAAGAATGTATTGCATATGACAATCTTGAAAAGTCAATGAGATTACTCATATAAAATGACCGCACAGCCAGAATCAGAGGATGGGCTCGACAAACTCTCATGTAGTCTCCCCAATTCTTCAAGACTGTCATGAATTGTCAAATTCATAGTTACCCACAACTCTCAGATCAGAAAGCACTTTCAGATATGACAGTCTCTCAGGGCTCTCAATCAAAGCATCAGTTTTGAGTTGATTGATACCAAAAATATCAATGTTGAAAGTGAATCTTTCAAAAGTGGTTGTTTTTAGGCATGAATCATTTGCTGGGTGACCTTGAGAAAGTCACTTACTCTCTATATTTTATTTTTCTCCTACTCAAAAGATGTCTGCTAGATAAGTATCTATAACACATGCCACTGGCTTGCGTATTTCTCCCTTGAAGCCTCATAAAATCAAAACATAAAAAAATGTGTTTCTGTCCATTAGTTATTGGGCTGTTCCAAAGTAGTTGTAGCACCTGATAAAAGAAGACAATGGACTGGCCATTATCTTAAATTGTGACTTTTATTCCTAGCTGTGTTTAATTTGGCGTCCTGGCTCTCATTTCCCCCACATGAATTCATTTCAATGTTCTCGGTAAATTTCCAATTGCTGTACACAACAAGATTGTTCTGCTTTAACGTCAGTTTTTATAGTTTGATTGCTGATATATATGCTTAGGAAATGTAATTTGTACTGCTAATATACTCTTAGAAACAAAAGTTTTCTTTTCCTTGCTAATCAGTTAAAATGCCTTAGAGAGGTTACTCACGTCTATAGTTTTGTTTGCAAAAGGTTGTAAATGGCTTTATTTTAAATTTTAATTAATTATTCCAGCCTGTAGCAGCTGTGCGATGAAGCGGTTACTAATTCCCCATGGTAGAGATAATGCGGGCAGACAGAGGGGAGCCAAATTACTGCTGGCCGACCCTGAAAGGAGGAGGAGAAAGACACTGATCATGTCAAGTGGTCCAAATTCCACATCTCAACTCTATGTGGAGTCAGAATGCTGGAAAAAGGCTTTTGTTTCCTTGAAGCTGGAAAACCGCTTAACAATCATAGCCACCCTTTGGAGGAAATCCAGGGAAATCAAACAGGTTTCAGGGAGGGCTCACTAATTCTCCACAGCAGAAAGACTTTAGTCAACACTGAGAATTCAGCCAGTCGTCCTCTTGTCAAGCATCCATTCCCTAAGGTCCAGTAGACGGGTGGCTCAGAGGGCTGGTCATTGTGTTCACTCTGAGTTGGGGCCATGGATATCTAATGCAGCAATGGTCTCTGCCTCTCATTCTCAGGTCTTTGTATCCCACTGATGACCAAACACAAAGTCACACATCCTCCTCTTCTGAAGACAAGGATTTGAGTCTAGCTCTCCCTTCTACCAACTTTCTGAGCTTGGGCAATGAAGAAAAAACAATTCCTACCTGATAGGACTACTGTGACAGTATTTCTAACCCCCTTAATACTGTCAGTGATTAGGTGGCTGTGCAGGATGTATTTTCCCACTTGTGTACTCCGCTTCTTAGAATCACTTTGATGAAGCATGCTTTTTGTAGAAAATGTAAGTAGTTCTTGCTCTTTAATGCATTTTTCACAATTTAGTATGCTTAGTCCACTTGTCATTTGGTAATTATTGATTTTGTGAAATACATCTACCGTCATTTGATTGTTTTATTTTTATCAGCTACTTTTTGTGTCTTTACTTTGCTTTCCTGACTTACAGTGTAAACGTTGCATAGATTTTTACTATTCCATTTTTAATAAGTGTACTTCTTTTGGAGTAGTTTTAGATTTACAGAATTATTTTAAATCTAGTACAAATTCTTCATAATTGCATCCTCTCTCCTTTATTATTAATATGATACATTTGTTGAGAGATTTATTATTTAGTAAGGAACCAGTGTTGATACTCTATTATTAATAAAAATTCCAAGCTTTATTCAGATTTCTTTAGTTTTTACTTAATGTCTTATAAGGAGTATACTTTATTCTATTAATTGTCTCAACATGATAATATTTTGTTTGATTTTTATGTTTATGAGAAATACTAGTTTATAGTTTTTTTTCCATGTCTTTAATGTATTAGGAACATGATGGTCCCATAAAATGAGTTAAAAAGTGTTCCTTTGATTTTATATTTTGGAATAGATTGTGGAGAATTAGCATTTTTTTTCTTTAAATGTTTCATAGAGTTCATTAGTGGAACCATCGAGGCCTATTATTTTCATTCTTGGAAGTTCAGTGTCCTTTCATGCAATTGCTTCAGTATGTAGAGTCTTACTTAAATGTTCTATTCTTTTATTTTGGTAGATTGTGCCTTTCACAGAATTCATTCGTTTCATCTAAAATGGTCAAGTTTGTACTGTGGAGCTGTTTGCTGTTCACCTTTACTCACACTTTCAGGGTGCAGGGGTCAGTGGTGGTCACTGCTCTTGCATTTTTGGGATTTGGGATTTGTATCTTCTCATTTTCCTTAGTTAGCCTGGCCAGAAGTTTACCCATTTTATTCATTAAAAAAACACTTCGAGTTTCTTGATTTTTTTCTCTCATGTTCCTGTTTTCAGTTTTGTTTGCTTTTGCCCTTTTATTATTTTTTCGTTTGCTTGTTTTATGCTTAAATTGGTTGTTATTTTTTACTTTCTTAAAGTGGAAGCTTAGTTTCTTTGTTTAGGCCTTGCTTTTCTCTAACTTATGAATTTAATACCGCATATTTCCTTCTATGCAGTGCTTCACCAAATCTCCCATTTTCACTTAGCTCAAAATATTTAAAAATTTCTCAAGACTTCTTTGACCATGTATTATTTGGAAGAATGTTGTTTATCTTCCACGTATCTCAGAAATTTTCTAAATATATTCTTTCTTTCTTTTTCTTCCTTCCTTCCTTCCTTCCTTCCTTCCTTCCCTTCTTCTTCTTCTTCTTCCTCTTCCTCTTCCTCTTCTTCTTCCTCTTCCTCTTCCTCTTCCTCTTCCTCTTCCTCTTCCTCTTCCTCTTCTTCTTCTTCTTCTTCTTCTTCTTCCTTTTTGAGATACGGCCTCCCTATGTAGCCCAGGCTGGCCTCGAACTCACAGCAATCTTCCTGCTTCAGCCTCCTGAGTGTTGGGATTGCAGGTTATCACTCTGTCCAGCATTTATTTATTTCTTAATTCTGATATAATGACAACATATACTTTCAAAGATTTGTCTTTTAAAATTTATTGAAACTAAATACATGCAGTGAAGTTGAGCCCTTACTTTATGCCATACACAATTATTTACACAAAACACATTGGAGACTTAAATATATGAGTTACAAATATAAGACATAAAGGAAAAGCTTTATAAAATGGGACTTGAAAATGATTTCTGAGATATTACACCAAAAGCATAGGCAATAAGAGCAACCATACCTAAATTGAACTACACACACACACACACACACACACACACACAAAGAAACTCTCTGTGCACCAAAGACACAATAAACAGTAGTTAAAAGGAGCCCATAAAAACGAAAGAAAAATTTTTTGAAATCATTTATTTGATGAGGAATTAATATCTAGTATAAGGAAGTCCCACAACTAAAACAAAGTAAAGCAAAACAAAACGAAACACACCCCAACATATCTAAAATAAGCAAAGATCTTAAACATTGTTTCCTAAGAAAATATTCAAATGACCAATGTGGGCTGGGGATGTAGCTCAGTGGAATAAGCGCCTGCCTGGCAAGCGCAAGGTCCTCAGTTCAATCCCTGGTACCACCAAAAAAAAAAAAAAAAAAAAATCAAATGACCAACGAGCACATGAAATAACACATAAAATTACTAATCACTCAGCAGATGTGAAAACTGCATTGCAATCTCACCTCGTAACTATTACTATGACTACTATTATAAAAATCTTCAAAGTAAAAACAAAAATCCCAACTACTGAAGATGTGAAGAAACTGGAGAATTTGTGCCTTGCTGGTGGGAATACCTAACTTACAGCTGCTGTGGAAAACAGTATGGGATGTTCCCCCCAAAATTAAAAATATAACTACCATATGATCCAGGAAATGTAGTTCCGTTTATATACCAAAATTACCGAAGGCAAGAAATCAAATGTTTGTACACAAAAGATGAGAGCAAACCGAATGTCCACCACTAGATGAATGGGCAAGTAAAACATGGCATGTACACACAATGGAATATTCCAGAACCTTAGGAAGGAAAATCTGACCCTTGCTACAAAACTCATGAACGTTGAGGCTATTGAGCTAAGTGGAATAATCAGTCATGAGTGAACAAACACTGTATGATTCTACCATTGTGAAATATTTAGAGCAGCAATATTCATAGAGCCAGACTGCAGACTGGTGGTTACCTGAGACTACTTCTAAGGTGGAATGAGTAGTTGAAAGTTAAAAATTTTAGTATTTAATTTTTAATAAAATTAGAGCTTCAGTTTTACAAGGTTAGCACATGGTGTTCGCAGGTGTGGAACGATCACACTGAATCTCATGAATGTGTGCAATTACTACAAGTCCATCAAAAATAAAACAAAATATAAAAGAAAGTTCTGAAGCGGGACTGCGGTGATGGTTGGGCAACTATGTGAATGTATTTAATGCCACTGCAATGTACATTGAAAGTGACTACAACAGTAAATTTTATGCTATGTGTAAAAAGAAATGAGGAAGTTAAAAGATGAAAGAAGCAAATGCCATTAAGTGCCCTGAGTAATACCATTTCCTTTGATAGATAATATATTCACACTTTAAAAATCATTAAGACTTGAATATATTCACCTCTGTGAATGTTTCATAAGAAAATAACAGTATATTCTGGCAACTTGAGATGCATTGTTATTAAATATCAACTAGATCAAAGTGGTTTATAGAGTTGTTTTGTACATCAGTTGATGAGAAAGGCATCATTAACATCTCCTACTAGAATTTTGGATTTCTTTCTTTATTTATACCAGGTTTTGCTTCATGAATTTTAATGTTCTTTTACATTCATGATGAATTCTTTTTGCTGTTTTGAACATTCTCTTATGTCTTTAAAATTCTTTGTCATAAAATCTAATATTAATATGATTTCTTACTGGTAGTCTTTCCTGATGTGTTGTGCTCACTATTCTTACTATGTTTTTTCCATTACATTAATTTCATCTTGTGTACATATGTTTCATAGCGCTTCTTTTCTGGGTAGCATACAGTGTGATTTTGGTTTTAGATCAGCCTGACAATTTGTGCTTGTAATTTTAGCGTGGAACATCTACACTTAGTGTTATTATGGATTTAATAGCATTAAAGTCAGCTATCTTTCTATTAATTTCTGCAGCTAGTTTCTATTTTTTGTATCTGTGGGGTATTTTGTTTTCCTTCCTTCTCTGGGGTTATTCAGATGTCTTCATTAAAATAATACCTTTTCCTTAATATCACAGACATCCTAGAATTTTAATGGTTGCTCTACATTTATCGATATATCTTCTTAATTTATTAGGTGCATATAGAATTATACTGCGTTTTTTCTTACTTTGTGCTAGGTAATTCCTCTTTTCTGTTTGTGCTTCCCTTCTTGTCACTTCATACTTGGCTCACTTTCCACCTTCCTCCTCCTAGTACCTGCTTCATGATTCATGTCTCACACCTAGCAAAAGTAATAACTTCGTAATAGTGTAATGCCATTACCCAGAGCCTCCTTTGCTTTTTCCCCTTAGCTTCGTATATATATATATTCATATATATGTACATATATATATATATATATAAGCACTATGCAGTGTTATTATTTTTAGTCAGTGTTCTTTAAAGAAATTTATGAGAAAAATTAAGCCATCATATTTTTATTTACTTACAAATTTATCGTTTCCAGGGCTCATCACTCTTTTATGTGCACTAAGGTTTTTTTTTTAAATAAAAGCACAAAAACATATTAGCAAAAAGACACAAATTAGCATAAAAAATAGTACAATCAAAACTGATCTACAGACAAGGTGACATGGACTCAACAGTGGTTGTTGCTTTACCCATTGATATCTTCGAAGGGTATATATATGAATCCAGATACAGACATGCAAAATTGGTCAGACAATTAATCCTCTCAACAACAGAAAAACACAAAAAACAAAAAAAAACCAAAAATAAACCACCAATAGTTGCTGCTTTGCATATTGATATCTTCGAAGTGTGTGTTCAGGATAACACATACAGACATACAAGATTGATCAAATAACCCATCATCAATTATTCCTTAGCATTAAGTGATATAATATAATAGTAGAACCATGTTAGCCCTCCTGCATATACGTATATTCATATATACATACATACATTTTTGTCTCTTTCTTTTCTCCTTTCCCTTGTCCCATCTCTTCTTTGTTTTTGAACAGATTTCCTTCATGTCTCTTAGTTTATATTCCCACCCTCAGGTTCTTACACCAGTGATACAATACGTTGCCTGCACATGTACCACTGATTTATTTCACTTATGAGTATGGACTCCAGTTTTGACCACTTGCCTACAAAGTCCCCAAAACTGTCTTTCTTTATAGCTGAATAATATTCCATTATATAAAAAAGCCACAGTTTTTTAATCCAGTCTTCTGTGGATGGACATTTGGGTTGCTTCCACATTTTACCTATTACAAATTGTGCTGCTATAAACATGGGTGCACATATATCAGAGTGATATGATGTTTTCAGATCTTCTGGGAAAATACCCAGAAGAGGAATAGCTGGTTTGAATGGAACCTCTAGACCTAGTTTGCTGAGAAATCTCCAGACGGCTCTCCACAGTGGTTGCACCAGTCTGCATTCCCACCAGCAGTGTAATAGAGTCCCTATTTCTCCACAGCCTCGCCAGCA
>PVLD010033494.1:0-13613 GCA_004027595.1 Dinomys branickii
GCTGAGAGTTCCGCTTAAAAGGCTGTACAGATATTGGTTAGATACTCCCTACCTAGTGACCTGGGTGAGGTGTGTAAGACCGCTCCCCCGCCCTCCCAGGGTTCCCTGCAGGTATAGGGATGGATCTCCTCCCCCACTCGGTGATCTGGTCGCGAGCGCCGATATCTCACCAGTTTTTGGAGTCCCTGCAGGCAGGAAGTTTCCAAGGTGCCCGTCTATCCTTTGGGGCTTTCTGCGTGGCCCGCCTGATGTGCGCGAAATGTGCGACTGCTGGGCATTGCCGCCGCCAAAAAGCCGATCTCTGTCGGGAGTCGCCGGAGAGCTGCACCGGCTCGGGAGGCAGGAGGGACCGAGTTGGCTGCGCTCCCAGGGCGTTCGTACCCAGCCAATCTTCCTCCCCGCGCGGAGCGTCCCTGGCTCCCAGCGTCTGGGGCTTTCTGCGCGGCCTGCCCGATACGCATGAAATGTGGGACTGCCGGGCGCCGCCGCCACCAAAAAGCCGATCTCTGTCGGGAGTTGCCGGAAAGCTGCACCGGCTCGGGAGGCGGGAGGGACCGAGCTGGCTGCGCTCCCAGGGCACTTGGACCGAGCCAAGCTTCCTCCCCGCGCGGATCGTCCCTGGCTCCCAGTGTCTGGGGCTTTCCCACATCTCGCCACAGCAGCCTGGTCCGCCCTACTGCATCTCCCCCGGCATCTCAGAGAAATACGCCCAGTTTGAATTTCCCAGCCGAGGTCCCGGCATTCACGCTCGCCAAGTCTGTCTCGAGCTGGTGGTGTTTATTAAGGAGGATCGCTCCCTTGCTGCTCACCTCTACAAGCAATTTTTAAATCAGATGACATTTTTCATATGAGTAGTCTTACTTAATAATGTAACTGACATTTTACATTTCCCAGAGGTTCCAAGGAGCAATGTAAGACCACTAAGTCTAGCACTGTGTCAGAAGGCAAAGGAGCATCAAAATCACCAGCTTCTTAAGGAGAATCATGACTACTAGTTCATGCACATTTTCCAAAGGCCCAGGAGCAATGGAGGAAGTGTATCTTAGCCAGTGCTGTGGGAATGCTATTCCCTCACTTGTTCAAACATATCTATTGAGCCCTGCTGCTCGCTAGGACTTGTTCTAGAGACATAGTCAAAGAATAGACCATCTTCTTCTTGTAGGAACACAAAACAAGAAAAGTTCATAGAAAAATGAGAGGGGATTTCTGGGCTGGATTATTTATACCTGCTGGTAAATTGCAGGGAAAGAATCGGTGTAGATGCATTGTGGCGAGGCTATGAAGGCAGGAGTATGCAGAGTTAGAATGATGAAAAGCAAGGTAATAGCATATAAACAAAAGGAGAATGATTTTAGTGAATGGGAGGTGCCAATGGGGACTTTCTTACATGCCAAATCACACTGGGAGATGACAGCAGACCAATCTCAACAGGACTGCCACCAGTAGTGTGACTGATGTACCATACCATCTGTCCAAGCCTAGCTGATAACTCCCTGCCTTAGATAGCACATGGAACTGTACTGTTGGCACATCGCTGTGAAGGAAGGGAAAAGAAAAAATAATGATAAAAGAAGGACAAAAGGGAAACAAGACTTTTGTAAAGAAGGAGGGGAAGAGGAATTGAAGAGAGGGGAGGGGAAAGGGAAAAAAGGAATCAAGTTATAGCATCTGCAGGTACAAATCCCCTATAATGAATGTGATCTTTATGTGCACCTAGATTGTACCAACAATCTTAAATAATTAAAACAATAAAATAAAAATGTGTTTCTCCCTCAAGAAAATAATTATCATCCAAGATTCAAGAAAATCTATTCAGAAAAATTATATATATATATATATATATATATATATATATATAAATTTCTGAAGAATGAGGGGATTATTTCATATAAAACAGAAACATGACTTTCCTATAAAAGATACTTTCATTAAAAACATAGAAAGCATCTATAAGTATTCATTTACTTCAAGGCTTCCATAAGAATTATAATATATAAAGATAATTATTATGGTCACATATAGAATTTTCATAGGTTGTTACATAAAGAACAGACATGGCTAGACAACTTGAAAATCAAGAGGTCTGTAAAACTGACAACATCTGTATATTCAAGACTCAGTGCTAATCAATTTTGCGCACAGACTGAGTTGTGTTAGTTACAACTTGATTGACAGCTCAGAACATGACATGAGTGCTAAAAGATGTGACCTTCACTCTGTAGGTGATGGACAGCCGCAGTATATTGCAGTCTCTGGACAACACGATAACATTTGCGTTTTTGAAAGATCATTCTGTCAGAAGCATGAAAGAAGAATAGGAGGAGACAAGACTACCGAGGGGGACATCATTTCATTACGTGTGACAATCCGTCCAGAGACCTTGAGAGCCGTCTTGAGCTAGCAGGAAAATTACAGAGATAAAGTAGTTTGAAAGATAATAAGAAGATTTCTAAAAGGCAAAATTGCTGATGATATTAAATATGAACTTTAGTTATCAACTGAGTTTGATAGGGGGATAAATATGGCACCCAACATTAAATATTCAAGATTTGAAAATGCAGGTGCAGGGCAAAAGCACTAAGGTAGAAAGGGGAAGCAACTGGTATCCTTGAAATGTGGGACCATTAGGACTAAAGAAATACCAATAAAAAAGAAAAACTCAAAAGCAGCAGTGACCTGGGGTATAGCTTAATGACACAGCACCTGCCTGGTAAGCACAAGGTTCTGAGTTCAATTCTGAATATCAAAAATAATTTTTAAAAAAAGCAGCAGGGGAAAAAGTCCTCCAAGTGGAAGTCTCCAAAAGGTTGAAGCAAAAGATCATCATGAAATTAAAAAAAAAAAAAAAAAGAAAAAGAGCTAGAAAGATGAAAGAAGGGATTAAAAACACTGGAGTGGAACTTTCTGGGAAGATGGTGACCGGGTAGGCAGCAGAGAGGGAACCTCCTAGAGGATTGCCACCCAGACAATGGAATATAACAATATGAGAAGGACAGAAAGGAGAGAGGTGTGTACCCTGAACCCAGGAAGGATCTGAAATGGGAACTGAAGCTCTCAGAAAGACCAAGCAAGACCTCTTCTGGAGGAAAGGATTGGAGGGCTGCCATGGCACAGTCTGAGAGGGAGGAGGGGGAAAGGAGGAAGCCACAGCTCCAAACACACCCTTGGCCCACTCCCTCTTTCCAGCACTCGGAGCTTCAGCTTTGGAGACCCACGCTCATGGAAGCCTCCCAACTCAGTCAAGGGAGAGCAGAGTTTAGAGAGCTGGTCCAGGTCTGGAGAGGAGAGGGCACAGCCAGGAAAAGAGGCAATGGTGGTTGGGAGCTGTTGTCAAACCCAGTGTGAGGATAAGTTACAATAGTCACTGAAACAGAAACCCCACCCTGCAGCAACCTTCCTAATCAGTGCCTGGAAGCAAGGTAGAGTCAAAGCAACCAGTACACAGCCCACCACACCTGGCTCTGCACCTGCCCCGAGGCTATGGCCTCCTGCCTCTCCGCTGGGTGAGCAACTACCAGCAGAGAGCAGCAGAGAGCATCGGCAGCGACCCCAGAGCCACAGCTACTCTCAGGGATCCAGCCAAGGAACAAACGGGAACTGGAGTACAACAGTAAGAGAGAGCTGTAGATGGAGGTGGATCACATGGTCCCACGCCCTTCTCACTCCAGTATCAAACAGGAAACATGAGCTGAGTTACCGGGCTTCAGCTCCCACCCTGAACTCCCTCTGTGAGCACCTTGAGCCTCCGCGGCCTGCGCAATCCCCCACTGTTCCTGATAGCAATGGGACAAGTCCACGGGCTTCAGGACTCACCCCAAACTACTAATACGAACACCAAGAGGGTCTCCATACTGCTTGCATATATGAACCTTGTATGAACCCATAGCAACAAACTACACAAAAATCAGCAGTCCAGGAGTCTGAGAAACAATAACAACATACTCTACACAGCAGACCTGAGAAAATCCTCCAACTCTCTTCTAGAACTAATAACTAAACGCAGTAAATACCCTGGACTACCACAGTGAGCACAGGTAGGGGAGATCTCATGCGCTTGTGCCCAATATCGTAAGTTTGCAAGGGGTGGGGAACGGCAATACTGCAGATGGGGAGGTGGGAGTAGATGAAGACCTGGAAATAGGGTGTAGACCCGGAAAGAGTCGTAGGCAGCCTACAGGGAGACACTAGTGGCTCCCTGACAGGGAGTTCAGTAGTCTGAGGAAAAGGGGGCTCCCTCCACACTACATGAGAACCTTGAAGACCTGGACATGGCCTCCGGCAGTGTGGAGACAAGGCAGAACCAGGCGGTCCACTGGGGGCGACCCGTGGACTCGATCCAGCTCCTGGCAGCGTGGCAATGGGGTGGAGCCGGGTGGTCCGCTGGGGGTGACCCTGTGGACTCAACCCGGCCTGGAGCTGGGTGGTCCCCTTGGGGCGACCCCATGTATTTGACCGGCCACCAGCAGCTCAGCGACAGGGCAGAACCAGGCGGTCCGCTGGGGGCAACCTCATGGACTCTACCCAGCCTCTGGAAGCGCAGAGGTGGGGCAGAGTCTGGAGATCCACTCAGGGCGACACCATGGACTCGACCAGGCCCCGGCAGAGCCCAGCCTGGGCAGATCCCAGAGGTCTGTTTGGGAGACCCTGAAGACTGGACTGGGCCTCCAGATGCCATGTATCAGGGCAAAGCCTAGTGGTTCACTGGGTAACCTCGCTGACTTGACAGAACCCCAGATGGCCTTGAGGGGTTGTCAGTGGGGGCTTGACCATAGTGAACCAGGTTCCCTGACCATCTATTATCTGTGAGCACGGGTGCTTTTCCACCTCCTGAGATAGCAATTTGTATACACCCGTATATGTTATGGCATAAGTTGAAGCAGCTATGTCTCTTCCCAAGGGGAGAGTCTGAGGGTATAAATAAACCCAAAAGTACACTAATTATCACAGGGAAGATGACTGATTGGGTGGTAGAACAACAAGTTGAGGGTGGAGAAAATTGACTAATCAAACGAGTCATCATCAGTATAACTGAGTAACAAACGTGAAGATAACATTATGTAATACAGCATCCAGAGCTAATTCCCTACTATGTTCTCTATAATTTTGTATTTCCTTTATTGTTTTTGTGTTAACACATGCGAAGATAACTCTAGGTAATATAGTATCCAGTGCTAATTCCCTACTATCTTCTCTATAATGTGGTACTTCCTTTAATGTTTATGTGTTAACTAATGTGAAGATAACATTATGTAATACAGCATCCAGTGCTAACTCCCTACTATATTCTATATAATATTGTATTTCCTATATTGATTATGTGTTATTCTGGTTTATATGTCTCCATTCTTTTGTCTTTAAAATAAAATAAAAACACTGGAGTGTCACCAGAAAACAAGCTTTTATTATTTGATTTGTACTTGTGTTCTTTACATAAAAACAAATTGTGACATCTCTGTACTGTTTGTAATCATGCACTCTCTTTGTAATTATTTTAGTTTCCCATATTTTAACTGACAAAACAACATATATATATATACATATACATGCATACACCATTTGCATATATATATTTCACCGTCGAACACAGGGCATGTGTATAGATTATAGCATAATCTCCACTGGCAATATGGCAAATAAAATTTAGAGCAAGAAATGGATATACTTAATACAGTGGTAAAGAATCAGTATTATTTTAATTTCTGTTTTTCTAACAGCAAGAAATATTGAGAATTTTTTCATATATGAGCCATGTATACTTCTTCTGAAATGTGTTTATTCATTTCTGTTGATCATTTTTTGACTGAGTCTTTTATTTTTAGGCTTCTAATTTTTTTAGTTCTTTATATATTCTAGATATTAACCCTCTGCTTGAAGTGTGAACCCAAAGTATAAATGCATTGAAAAGTAAACTAAAAGACAGAACTAGGAAACATGGGGAAAGACCTTTTGTAAAAGGGAAAAAGACCTAGAGTTGGAGGGATGTAGCGGGAGAAGGAGGGAATATCAGCAGATTTAAGATGCGCATGTGCAGGCATCAGCTCCCCACAAAGCATGTTACCAGTGCGTGCTGCCAGCACGGACTACCAAAAATAAAAATTATGAATAAAAGAGTACGTGCAGTTCTGTGCGGTGCACAATGCAAACCCAGTGGCAGCCACTTTCAGGGACCCTTATGGAAAAATGATAGCAGGGAGGGTGGGGACGTGGTGATTACCATGGGGCTTGCCATGCACAAGGCGGCTGTGAGTGCTCAGTGGCGGTGCGCATGCTCACAGAGGAGGTACTTGGGGAGGAGACCGACAGCATGTACTCCGCACGCAGAATCCTGGCTACGGCACTTACTGACATCAAAACCTTTGGTAAATCACTGACACCCTTTCCTTTATTTTCTTTTCTTAAAGTTGAGATTATGATATTTCAAAACTTGTAGTGCATTTGTGACTATTAAAATTTAGTTCATTGCAAGAAATTAGAAATAATATAATTCATAGTGATTAGTCATTAAATTTTAACCATCATTAATAAAAAAGACAGAAACAGTATTTCTACTACTGTCATTTGTAAGGAAAAATTTAAAATTTGAGTTGATATAAGGAATGTTTCATTTTTTGATGTTTGAGTTGACATAAGGAATGTTCATTTTTAACTCCTGGATCATATGAGAGTTCTGGCCACTGATTTAAGACATGGTTTCATGAATAATATTGTACTAGGGTACTGCAAATAAATACATTGACACATGGGTTTCTTCTATATGTCCACATTGAAGGCTGGTACTGGGTGTTCTGACAACTTGGGGAAGATCTGTTTAACTCACAGATGCACAAAGGTGTTTAAAGACTTCTGTCAGGAATTTTAGAAGTTGAAATATTGTAGGTATAATACAATCAGAGCATAGCTATTAAACTGGCTTGTTAAGTTTTTTATAAACTGTCAACGAATTTTGGAACCATGTATTATTTTTCTTCTACATGGAAGTTCAATTTTCTCATGTTAGTGGGCTGCCTTATACACCAGTCTGCTTGTTCTGTACTTATGCATAGGCTTGTGTGTGTGTACATGTATGCATTTCCTTATAAGGTAAATGTTAAAAAGATTGTCAAATAGAAAATTTTAAAAATTTGTTTTCCAAATTGATATAAATTCAATTGTAATATAATGTGCACCACAGAAAAAACATGTACTGTAGAAAGAATGATTTCGTGTGTTAAACTGCTTGAGTGTGATGCTGAAATGTAGACCTGGGAAAGAAAGTCTTACAGTTTTCTTTCTTCTTCATGTTGTGTAACTGGTTAGATACAAGAACCAAACATTATCATGTTGTCTGTATTGTCACAAAGGTTCATCCAACCTAGGATGTAAATTATCTGACAATCAATTACAGAAATGCTAGGACAGGTCACTTAGCAAATTCAAGAGAAGATTAGCTAAAATGTTAAGGTTGTTTGACGTATAGGCTGAATTTAAGGAGACTCAGAACTGCTAATATTTATTTGAAATAATGTTTACTTTCTACAAATATGTTCCTTTTTAATTATAATTTCAAGTACTTGTCAAGTGTAATCTTTTAATATTTCATTTACAAATTTCTGAATTTAAAGTAGCATACCAAATTATTTCAATCCATTCAAGGCTAAGGCCTGGTGGCCAAAGTAGGGAATTCTCCCTCTGATGGGAAGGCACATCCTTTAGGCTTCCCTGGAGTGCCCATGAAAGCCCAGACTGGAGGACCCTGCTCGGCACCAAAGAACCAAGTGAAGGGGAAGGACACAGTTAGGTTGGGTCTTTGGATAAGGTAAGACTCTGGGGGAGGGTGTGCCACAGTCAATCCATGAGCTAGTCCTGCTCAGTTCTGAGTGGAAGGAGAGCTTGATCATCTCTCATTATCTGTTAGTTAAGACCACCTGCGGAGGAAGAGAGTTGGAATGTTCAAACTCTGAGTGCCTGCTGAATGATTGCTCGAAAGTTTGCAATGGACAGTGAAAGCAACAGGCTGTTCTGTCTGTGCTCCATGATGAATGATCCCTCCAGGACTCAGAGATATGGAGTTTGAGTGAGTCAGATTTCTGGGGTTCCATAGTTTCATCTAAGGGACTAAGAGGTGACTCAATCTCTGTAATAGAGGTTTGACTCAGTACCATGTTCTACTGGGCATTAACCTGGTGGCAGGTTTATAGTCACATGCCTATTGTCTGGACAGATTTCTGTCCCCATGCGGGGAGTGCTGAAAGCCAATGAGCATTTGATTCCTCTGTTGAGGATCACCCTCCCTTTGTCTGTTGCACCACCGCTCAAGGGTACACCACATTCACTGTAGAGAAATAGAATGGGTGCCAGCCAAAGTAAACCCACAATTCTAGATTGATGCTAAAAATCTTCAAGAGGATTCTCTGATTGACTAAGATGTAAAAGTGAAAGCTCAAAGGCTCCCAGCCTTTTGTGACATTGACTGGCCAGACTTGTGCCTGGATTGGCCACCTGAAGCAAGTCTTTACATTGAGACTGTCCAGTAAGACTGGAATGGTAAAAAGACCCCAAGACTAACTGCCCTGACCAGCTCCACTATATCGATTTCTGGCTTAACCTGTGTCAAAGCCTGCTCTCTTGGCTCCATGCCTGTTCCCTGCAAGACAGAGGGACAAACCCTCGCAGGCTTACCTGAAACCAGAGAAACTTTCCCTATCCTACCTGAAGACCCTCGGCCTGACTTGCTTCCCCCACACATTCTTGGGCCCAAAGCTGTCCAGCTGGCCTGGGACTCCCCACTGCTGATCCAAGTGCTGATGGCAGGGCCTTCCAAAGTCAATGCCACCACAGCTGGTGCTGCTTGCAGGGCCGACACCACTATCACCATAGATAGCTCTGCTTCTGCCATCAGCACCAGTGGCACAGACAAGGCTGCCACCATCACGACGGGAACCATCGCTGCTGTCTCTTGTGCCACTGATGTCACCACCATCAAGCATATCTCAGGACCCACTTCCATCTTTGCCTGCTCTAGCTGCAAGCTCTAGTTGCCTCTCGGCTCCGTCAGTTATTCCTGATCGCACTGTACCCAAGCTGCCTACCGTGTTCTCTGCTCCAGAATTTATTCCACTGTTGGGAGGCCTACGTCTGCCGCCATTCCTGCCCGCCGCCTCACCTATGCCGCCTCTGACCCGCCTGGAGCCCCCAGCCACTATCCCAGACTCCATAGCTCCGCTGCCATCAACCACTGCAGTGCTTCCTGAACCCCAGACCGACTCCTTCTCTGGTGCTGTCGACACGCACAGAAACACCCACAGCCATACCAACCGTTGCCTCCATTCTGTCACTCAGCTCAAACCTCCAGTTCATCTCCAGCTGCTTCATGTTTACCCCAGAACCCAGGGAGGTGCACCTAACCAACTGTCCTTGATGTATTGTCAGCCATTTAGTTCCACTGACATACTGAATTGTAAGCATCACAACCCATCCTACTCCGCAAAATCCCAAGCAATGACTGACTTCCTTATATCTGTCTACCAGACCCACCTGCCAACATGGGATGACTGTCAGCAGCTCATTTTGACTCTGTCTAATACTGAAGCTCGCTGCTGCATTCTCTATGGGGCTCAAGCCTGGCTGAAATAAAAAGTTCCCACCACCATGGTTGATCCTGATGCTTGAGAGAATGCAGTCTTCCCCCCAAGCATGTCTAAACTGGGATTGCAACATGGCAAAAGGCTGTGAGGCCTTAACTCAATACTGCACAGCCTTTCTTGTGGGAAAAGGAGAGCCTCTATAAAGCCCACTGGATCTGTATACTCTTTGACCCAGAGGCACCTCAAAATCAACAGATGGTCAATGCTGCCTCATTGCACAGTCAGCCTCTGGCATTAGGAAAAAAATCCAAAAGTTTGATGGCTTTGCTGGCATAAGTGCTACACAGTTACTTCAGATTGCTCAAAAGTGTTTTGTGAACTGAAAGAGAGAAGAGGTGAAAGAATAAGGATGTGAGGCAGATCATAGAACCCAGCAGAAAGCTATTTTCCTGGCTGTAATGTTAAGAAAGCCTGTCCCTGAAATGTCTCACTCAGGCAAATCCCACCATGGCAAGTGATACAAAGGACCCCACAAGCTGCACAACCTAAAATTGGTGGCAGACGTTATGTACTGCCAGGAGACCAATGTGAGTACTGCACACAGTTTGGACACTGGAAGGATAAATGCCCCCTCTGTCTATGAGATGGAAAGAGACCTGATTGTGTGGAGCCCTCCCAACCTGAGCCACTTCTCTCTGTCTTCAATGACAGCAAATAGGAAAGATGAGGCTCCATTAGACTGGGCTCTTGGGAGCCCATGGTTGTTGCCAGAATCAGGGGAAACCCTATGGCTTTCATGGTGGACAGTGGAGCTGAACATTCAGTTGTAACTCAACTGGTTCTTTTGACCTCCTGCTGAGTCCAAGTTATCAGCACCATGGGAACTCCTTCTAAAAAGAAATTCTGCAGAGCGGGTCCTGCAAGATTGGTGGATACTTTATCAAATGAATTCATATATGTATCTGAGTATCTCATTCCTCTTCTGGTGCATGACCTTCTCTCTGAATTGGGAGTGATTGTTTCTTTTACTCTAAGTCAGCCAGCTTCACTCATGCTCAATTCCACTTCTCCAGACTTGATATTGACTCTGACCCTATCTTGAGAAGAAAAAAGATGCCTACATCATCCTTAAGTACCTCACAATCATCACCCTGCAGGTTTGAGAGACTTGTTGCCAGAAGTATGGTAGAGGACTTACCCCAGAGCTTGCCATCAATCATGCCTGCTTGGTGATCTACCTCTGTGCCACTGCAATCCTTGTTACTGTCAAACAATATCCTTGGACAAAAGAAGCCTGACTTAGCATCCAGCCCCACATTTCCTGCCCTAGACAGTTTGGAATCCTGATTGGTTGCCAGTAACCTTGGAACACTCCCCTCCTCCTAGTTAAAAAGCCAAATGGGAACAACTGGCCCATGCAGGACGTCCTTGCTGTCAAGTCAGCCAGCATGACTGCATTCAGCAGCCCCTAACTTCCACACTCTTGGGTCTTCTTACCCCAGATGTTGCCTGGTTCATCTGTCTGGACTTAAAGGATGCTTTCTTCTGTTTGCAAGTTAAACCTGTCAGTCATTCCATAATTGCCTTTGAATGGGAGGACCCACAGATGGGACAGAAAGGGCAACCAACCTGGACTGGTTTATCACAAGGTTTTAAGAACTCCTCCACAATTTTTGGGGAGACACTGGCTGCAGACTTGCTCCAGTATCAACATGCAGACTGTAGCTGTACCCTCAACACAGTATGGTGATGACATTCTAATCTGTAGTCCAAGCAAGATGGGCTGCTGGGAAGGAACACAAACCCTTCCCTGCCATCTACTGACCACAAGCTATGAAGTCTCCCGGAAAAAGGTACAGATATGCAAAAGAAAGTATGTTATTTGGAATTTGATTTGCAAAAAGGACACAGGTGCCTGGGCTTCGAGAGAAAAGAAGTCATTCATTCCATTCCAAGGCCTGGAAAAAGACAGCTTAGAGAGTTCCTGGGTACTGTAGGCTTCCATTGGATTTGCATACTGGGGTTCACTGTGAAGGCTAAGCCTTGCTGTGATATGCTAACAGGAAAAGAAAATGAGAGAGAGCTATTCAACAGACTGAGCCCTTCCAGACCATAAAACAGCACTGCCAGCTGCCCCCACACTAGGGATTCCTGATGTGACTCAGCCTTTCAGCCTGTTTGTGGATGAATGCAGGCACCTAGCACTGAGGAACCTGACTCAGAAAACCAGTTCCTGGCAATGCCTATTCCATATCTGTCAAAAGCTTGGGCTCCATGGCTAAAGACTGGCTTTCCTGCCTGAGAGCATGGGCAACTCTGCCTTTCTGACTAAAGAAGCTGACAATTTAGCCATAGGACAAAATTTAACAGTGCATGTACCATATGATGTTCTACAGCTGCTCAACAGTCAGGGACACCATTGAATCTCAAATAACTATGCTGCTCAGTTTCAAGGATCATTGCGTTGAAACCCCTGATTTACTTTTCAGCTGGCCAAACCCCTAAACCCAACCACATTCCCATCCACTGAGCTTGACCACCAGATCATAACTATCTTGCCTTGACTGAGAAGCTTTTTGCTAGCTGGACAGCTTTTTGCTAGATCTGTAGATGGAACCCTTGTCTGAAACTGAGTACATCCTCTTTATGGATGGAAGTAGCTTAGTCAGGGATGGAAAATGCTGGGCCAGTTATGTATTTGCTGCTATGGAAGGCCTACTCCTAGCCTGGGCTCTTCCCCAAAACTGGTCTGCTCAATGGGCCGAACTGTGGGCCTCAATACAGGCTCTCAACTGGACAAAAGGGAACAAAGTAAACATCTACATTTACTCAAGGTACCCTTTTCCCACACTTCGTATCCACAGAATGCAGTATAGGGAACATGGACTTCTTGTGGCAGAAGGAAAACAAATTAAAAACAAAGATGAGACTTCTCAACTCTTCACTTCAATTTGTGAACCTAAACATTTTGACATTATCCATTGTAAAGGACACCAAAAGATAAAAGACAATGTCACTGTCAGAAATCGCAGATGAAACAGCCAAACTAGCAGCATAAGACTCCATGTGGGAACAAATGATTTAGTACCAAATCCATAAGGCCAACATGAAATACCCCCTAAAACTGTCCTCTTAGCTCCACACAGGGTCCCTCCACTGCTCCAAGGAAGAAATTAAGTGGACACAAGAGGAAGGGACTTACATGGGCCCACACAGTCGTTGGATTGACAGCATGATCGGATGATAGTCCCACAGAATTTGGCCTATGCCTGGGAGAACCATCACCATGGGGGAAAAATGCTATGAAGCAGCTTTTAAGCCTCTACCAATAAATTTCAAAGTTAACCTCGATCCGTGCCTTTGTCAGGGATGTCAAATTTGTGCAAGGACTGCCACTGCTAATCGGGGTCTCTCCTGCTCAGCTGCTTGGCCCATATGCTTGAATACCCATCTGGACATAAACCCTTACCTGGTATCCGACATGCTAGACTTTCCCCTCTGGAAGACTTACAAATAAGTTTTACAGAAATCAAGCTGTGTAGAGGCTACAAATATCTCCTGGTATTGTCTGTACTGATTCTGGGTGGCCAGAGACATTTCCCACTAAAACACGAAAAGTTACTGAAGTTGGTATGTATTACTAAGAGAAATTATCCCTGGAGATGGGCCTCCCCTAGCTATAGGCAATGACAATGGATCTGCATTTGTGGCAGAAATAACCCAGAAGTTAGCTAAAGAATTAAAAAGCAGATGGGACTTACATACAGCATACTGGCCACAGGTTTCTGGAAAAGTTGAAAGAATGCATAGGACTTTAAAGTCAGTGTTGACTAAGTATCACCAAGAAACCCAGGCACCACACGTAGATTTTCTTTCCATGGTCCTCCTCAATATCCAAAGCTCACTAGTGCCCACAGGCTATACACCCTTTGAAGTCTTGTATGAGACACTGGCCCCTCATAATTAGGGGTCTCCAGGGAGACCTACTTCAGCTAGGTAACATATCTCTGCAGGAACAACTTATGCAGGTAGGGAAAATCTTTTCTTTTT
>PVLD010033495.1:0-13611 GCA_004027595.1 Dinomys branickii
GGCTGCTGCCCATCACTGAACAAACGCTTATGATAAACAACTTAAAAGGAGGAAAGGTTTATTTTAGCTCACAGTTTCAGCGGGCTGAGTCCAAAGCCAGTGGACCTGTTGCTGTGAGTTCATGGCGGAAGAGCACACCATGGTTGGAGCCTGTGGCAGAAAAACCTCTTTGACTTGTGCTGGCCGAGAAACAAAGAAGACAGGAAGGGACCAGAGGGACCAGGATCCAATGTCCTTGTCAAAGTCAAGCCTCTAATGACTGCACTTCCTCCCACAAGGGCTTGCCTCCTAAGCTTCCACCAACTGCCATTAGTGCCATGAAGAGGACACCAATACGTCAATGCGTGGGCCTCTGGAGGACACGTACCCTAACAACAGCAGACAGTGACATCAGCCCACGATGTCACCAGTGGAGGCAATGACACATCCTCTTCTGACACAGCTCCCTTCTAGACACTGAGACACACACCCCGAGCAAGCCAATGGCCAGCCTTGCTTAATTGAAACGTAGAGGGAGAGAAGTTCTTGTTCTGGTCCTTTGATATGAGGCATTCTGTTGGGTGGGCCAAGCATGCTGTCTGCTTAGCCTATACCATTGGTTTACTCCGGTTACCTAAGAAAGGGTCACAACCTGGTTGGTTAAACAACAGAAATTTATTTTTTCACCACTCCAGAGATGAGAATTCTGAGGTGAAGGTGCTGGCAGCATTGGATTTTTCTCAGGTTCCTTTCTCTGAAACTTCATGGAGTGCCTCTTTGTGTGCCTGTGACCTAAATAAACTCCTCTTCTTATAACTGATACAGGAAAATAGAAACTCCCAACTTGAATGATATCTGGGATGAGTTTGTGTTCTCTAAAATCAAAGAATGAATTTTAGGAACAAAGGAGGTTAAGAGCAGAATATGTTTCTTAAAGGAAAGAAAGCTTCTGTCTGAGAGGGACAGAAGGGGGCCAAAGTTGTCTGTCCAGGGAACCTATCTTTTCTAGGGACTTTTATAGAGCAAAACCATGAAGTTAGGCGGGTCCAAGACAGGGGAAAAATAGGAAGTTACCAGGTGGGCACGAGGTAAGACAAAACTATGGTCAGCTAATAAGATTAGAGGTATGAGTGTTCAGGTAAAAGTGATTAACTTGGGATCAAATGGGGAAATGAGTCACATAGCAAGGGGATATGAATACAGAACAGGGACTTTTCTTGTAGGGGGTTGGGCTAGTGACTCTTTCTGGCTTTTTGAAGGTCATTGCTACCTATTTGGAATATCAATCCCTGATGTTTATACCTAGGGAGTTATGTGGGTGCATTTGTTTAGTCTTTTGTCTTGAGGTCTGGCCCACAACAAATATATCTCTATTTGCAGGGTACCTTGTCCTTCATACTGGCTCCCTCGAGGGCCTGGCCCTCTCTGACTGCTTATAATATTTCTGTCTAACTCAGCTGCCTATAACATAAGGACATCAGTCATTAAGATTGAGGCACTTCATTTCAAATTAAATCCCTTGATATAGGGTCTATCTCTAAATGCAGTCACATTCTAAGAACACCTGGAGCTCAACACATGATTTTCAGTGGGACCTAATTTATGCCATACAGCTATGATCTCAATAAAATCTTTGTTCTTTGCCCAAATATACTCCCCCACTACTTCTGAGGCTCCAGAGAAACCCACAAGAGGTTAACACACTCTGCTCTACCCTAAATGTTAGGGTCAGTTATTGCTTGTTCCAGGAAACACCTGCCTCACCTCAGCTAGTGCTTCAACTCCAGGTGGACACAGCTCACCCAGCAATGATCTCTCCTGCCACCATGTCCAGGTCTCCAGCGTGACCTCCAGTCTGAATCTCTGACCATCATAGCAACCCCATCGCCTTGGCTACCTACAATTGTCACTAGTGTTCGCAATTACTTTCCTAATTTTTGAGTTCACATACACCAATATCACACCTCAGCGATGTGTCCTAAATTCATACCTATTTTCTTGGCTAATTCCACAAAAATAGAAAACATACATATAGCCAATATTAATATGTGGAGGACCAACTAGACGACTCTCCTTGAAAGAGGAGCAATTGCCTCCGTTTTGTCTGAACCAGACCCTATTTCCATGTATTGATATGTACAGAGCTGGCTAGGATTTTTCCTTATCCCTTCAATTGGCTTTAAGCAATGCTTATCACTCTAGCTGAGGTGTTGGTGGTCTTTAAAGATGGCAGGCATGTTTCCCCAACCCCTGTTGTTCCCACCAGTGATCTGGGATGAGGCTGCATGTGTGAGCCAATTTTCCACGCTGCCCTCTGGGATACAGCGTGGGTTAGAAGCTGCGACTTCCCAGGGCTTGAGAGATTACACACCAGAGCTGAAGCATCAACCCAAAACATTAAATACTGCCTTAATTGTGTTATGCAGATTACGCTTTCTGCATGTCATTCTCTCTGCATTTGCAGAGGTGATTTCAGGCCTCCTACCTAGCCCAGCTCTTGGCACTCATGTACTTCCTGCCACTCTCACAGTC
Organism: Dinomys branickii; assembly: GCA_004027595.1. Lineage (NCBI taxonomy): Eukaryota > Metazoa > Chordata > Mammalia > Rodentia > Dinomyidae > Dinomys > Dinomys branickii. Next base: position 2,512 of record PVLD010033495.1, read on the forward strand.
ACTCACCTTCAAGTCACTCCCTTCTTCTCAAATGAGCAAAATGCAGGTTCAGTCCCAGGTATAGACCTTTGCTACAGAAGACCATCATTGTGGCTGAGCTTAGGACCCCTTGGTTCCCCATAACAAAAAATATGCCTTAATGTCTTTTTTCTCACCATGCATTGCACTTTAAGTGGTAGATGGGAATTAACTACTTTGAATTCCAGTACCTTTTCATGAGATTACAAAGACAAACTTCCTGTGCCACAACGAGGGCCGGGAAAGGCTCTCTGTATAAATGGTGTAGTCTCAGGGCCCAAAGATGACCACAGGAGGATGCTGAAAACAATGCTCAGAAGAGAGACTGTTCTAGCAGAGCAACTTTGCAGGAGATTGAGTTGGGTGGAGCTGAGAAGAGGATAAAACCAGGGCATGTCAATAAGATCCTCCTGAGCTCTGCTCTGGCCTTGCTGCACAGCCTGATGAGCCCAGATCCTGCAGGACTTTACCTGCACTGTTTGAGCAGGGGGCCCTCTGGGCAGCAGTGTAGCCCGGAAGCAGTGCTCTTGCAAGAGAAAAAGAAGGATGGCCAAGAATCGTGAAGACAGAGAACAGTGGTGTGCCTGGAACCTTTGGTGAGTAGGTGTGACTATGCGAAAGGGCAGAAAATGAGGAGGGGGAAGGAGGTGAGCATCAGAACAAAGCAACAGGACAACTTCACATCTTCTTGGAGTGGTGTCTCCACATACAAGGATTTGAGAACCTAGGACAGAAGAGTGGATTATATTGGGTCTCCTCAGCAGAGCCAGCATCCTAACTAGCTTGCTGCAGCTTCTAGGGTCAACCACCAGACTGTGGAGGAGGAACAGCCTGTGTTCCCATGCAGACCCATCCACTCTGCAAGACCCTCCCTGCCAGGCATTGCTCTATTTTACAGGGTCCCACTTTGTCCAGCTCAGGGTCAACTCTGCAAGACCATGGCTCACCCACTACATGGGCTCTGCACTACTATGGAAGGACCCACCCAGCACAAGCCTTTCCCTGCTCTGTACGGCTCCCCTCACTGATGCCATGCCAAACCTCTGCCAAGGCCTGCCCCCTTCCCTAGACCCACCATAGTCCCCTTGGCCAGGGTCCTACCCCATCCCAGGGCCCTACCCGGGCCCTCTCACATGATACAGAAACAGTAGCATCTCCACCTCTGCCAGACGCCTCCCCAGACACTGGCGCACCCCAAAGCCAAAAGCCAGGTGGTGGAAGGTCTGCTTGCTGTCCAGCCAGCGTTGGGGTATATTGCTCTGGACTTAGGAACACCGTGGGGTTTCAGCCCATTGAGTACAGATACAAATGGACCAAGGTCTGCAGATGGGTGCAGAGGCGGGTATCAGTCACCTGAGGGGCAACTTGCAAATGGCTTCACTTGCAAATAGCTTCAGCTAGGAGCCCGGTGGACTCACTCACCCCACCTAGGATGTGGTAGCTCTGAAGCACCAAGTCTGAGTTCAGTATTCTCTCCAATAAAAGACCAACAGGGTGCAGCCCGTGGATGAGAAACCAGAAGAAATGCCCCACTGTGACAAGTCGCCAGTCTCCTCTGCAGCCTTCTTACACAGGAATCCCAAAGGGAAGGTAGCCCTCATCTTGACAGTGGGTAACCATGTACCTACTGAGCTCAGGCCAATCTCCCTCCTTATGGTAGTGCAGGGCAAGGAGGACATGGAGGATGGCCACAGGACTTTGAAGTGGGATCCCAGAGGAGCTGCACCCACACAAAGGAGTGAAGAAGAGCTGAGCACCAGTGAGTTCCCTGGAAAAGCTACTCATATCACCATCTCTGTCCTCAAGTCCCTTAAACGGAGGGAAAGGTAATTGGGACAGTTAAGCTAGAACCTATCTCAGGGTCTCCTGGAGAGCTGCCCTCAGTGGGCGCAATTTCATAGTGGCGCTCAGGTGAATGTCCTCAATGCCCTGATCCTTCCATATCTGCAGCACCCACAGGCACTTGTTGCCCAGATACTGGGGTATGGCTTCCAAGTACAGCACCATGGCCTTGGGCCCCATAACTGCTCCTGTGCCCAGTGCCCTGGACCCTCACAGGCACAGCCAGGACCCCACCAGCCACACGTCTGCCTTCACCCTGAATGCAATTTCCATTCTCCTTCCAACCTCATGGCGCCAGGTTTTTAATATTTCTCCTGGGAGCCTACACTGGCTACTAAATATATCATGGGAAGAACTGTCCCTGGACCTTGCAGAGACATCCAGGGCACTGTTGTGGGCAGTCTCATCTCTGCAAGGCTGCTGGGGGGCAGGAGCTGAGGCCAGGAGCTGGGTCTTGGGTGGGGTCCAAAGTAGCCAGGCACTGTGCAGAGGCCTTTCCCTCTTCTGTGTCTGCAGAAGTGCGAGATGGATCCAGCCTCTATCTTTGGAATAGATTAAAAGAGACCTTAGAATGTTTTTATACATTTTATCATTTTTGTCCAATGCTTTCAGTAAAAATGAATCTGTAATCCTAAAATCCATTAAGGCATAATAATTCCTCTTTGACAGGCTGAAGTTATCTAATTATAAAACAAAGGGAAATTGGAATATTTATGGCATCTTAGTGCAATTTCCCCAGTCCATTCTCTTACACTGGCTGTTCAGTCTCATTAGTTTTCCTGCTTCTGGCAGCGATGTCTCTGAGCGCCCCGCTGGCCCACACTCACAGGCACCCGCTCTGCTCTGATAGGTCTTCCTCCCAGCACAGCACGCTTAGTTTTGCATTCCCCTCTTCACATATCTCACAGGGCTTCCAGAATTCTCAGTGCCTGTGCCCGCTTTCTCTCCCACCATATAATCTACTCACAAGAATTTCCAGCACAAGAGTGAGAATTTAAATCTCAACTTAAATCTCAATTTACTCATTCTTTCAAGAATTCCTTCACTGATTTAACAAATAATTGATTATTTCATGTGCCAGAGGACGTTCACGGTATGGGCAGTGTCTCTGGCAAACGTACACAAGCACTCTGCCCCTTGGGGTGTGCAGGCCCAGGGTTCCACGGGGAGAAGTGTGAGTTACAAGGACATTAATCGACAGCAGTATTTCTTGGTGCTGTGAGAGCCTATCAAAGGAGAATTCACTTTCACAATTCATTTTGAGAAGAGTTTTTCTTTGTAAAGACTTTAAAATAAAGAACATGTCTTGCTGTGGTATGGTGATTTTAATTCTTCTGGGAAAATACCCAGAAGGGAAATAGCTGGGTTAAGTGGGACTTCTAGTTTTGTGAGGAATCTCCAAACTGATTTCCAGTGGTTTCACCAATCTAATCTACACTCCCACTAACAGTGGAGAAGGCTTTCTTTTTCCCCACTGCCTCTCCAGCATTTGTTAGTGGTTGATTTCTTGTTGATAGCTGTTCTTTCCGCCGTGAGATGGAACCTCAGTGCTGTTTTCATTTGCATTCCTCAAACGCTAATGATGTTGAATATTTTTTCATGCATTTATTTGTCGTTAGTATTTCTTCCTCTGAAAGTGTGTATTCATCTCAAATGCCCATTTTTGGAATGGATCTTTGACTTTTGGGGCCTGATATTTTTAAATTCTTTATGTATCCTAGATAGAAGTCCTTTGAAGAGCAGTTGTATAAAATTTTTTCCCAATTCTTGGGTTTCTTTTTACTCTATTGGTGATTTCTTTTGATGTACAAAACTTTTCAGTAGGATAAGATCCCATTTGTTGATTTTTTTGAAGTGTTTATCACGCAGTTTAGTTTTGGTTCATGAGCTCTCTGCCTACCCCTATGTCTTTAAGATTTTTACATACCTTCTCTTCCAATAGATTTAGTGTTTCTGTTTTAATATTTAGATCTTTGATCCATTTTTACTTTAGTGCATGGTGAAGGACATCAGTCTAGGTTTAGTCTTTGGCATATGGAAAGCCAGTTTCTCCAGCACCATTTATTAAAGGGGCTATCTTTTTTTCCAGTGCATATGGTTGGCTCCTTTGTCAAAGAAAAGGTGGCTGAGTGTGTTTGTAGTTGTGTCTGCATCTTCTAATTTGTTCCACTGATCTTCAGGTCTGCTTTTGTGCCAGTACCATGCTGATTTTATCACAGTAGCTTTGTAGCATAATTTTAAGTCAGGAATTGAGATGCCCCCTGCCTTTTCTTTTTTTTCCCAGGATTGCTTTTTCTATTCTAGGCCTCTTCTCGTTCCATATGAATTTTAGGAATGTTGTCTCTAGATCTGTGAGGTATACTAATGGTATTTTTATTGGCATTGCATTGAACCTATACAAAAATTTTGACAGCATGGAAATTTTCAAAATGTTAGATCTTCCTATCCATGAGCAAGGAATACCTTTCCATTTTCTGGTATCTTCTTTAATCCCTTTTATCAGAGAACTATAATTTTCACTGTATAGTTCTTTTACTTCTTTCCTTAGGTTGACACCTAAGTATTTCATCTTTTTAGATACTACTATGAAAGGTATGGTTTCCCTAATTTCTTTCTCACTCTGCTTGTTGCTTGTGTATAGGAATGCTATTGATTTTTGAGTGTTAACTGTGTATTCAGCTATGCTACTGAATTTGCTTATTAAATCCATAAGCTGGGGCTGGGGATATAGCTCAGTGGAATAAGCGCCTGCCTAGTAAGCACAGCGTCCTGAGTTCGATCCCCAGTACCGCCAAAAAAAAAAAAATTAAATCCATAAGCCTTTTGCTGGGATTTTTGCACTTTTCTATGTAGCATATCATGTCATGTGAACTTCTTCCTTTCCTATCCTTATTCCTTTAATTTCTCTCTCTTGTCTACTTGCTGTAGCTAATATTTCCAGAACTATACTAAATAGAAGTGGTGGCAGTGGACATCTTTGTCTTGTTCCTGATTTTAAAGTGAAAGCTCTCAATTTCTGACCATTTAATATGATGTTAGTCATTGTTTTTTTTTTTTTTTTAGTCACTGTTTTGTCATAGATGGGTTTGATAAGATTGAGTAAAAGCCATCTATTCGTATTTTCTGTAGAATTTTTATCATGAATAAGTGTTGGACTTTGTTGAAAGCTTTTTCTGCATTGATAATCAATGATAAATGATCATGTGATTTTTGTCTTTGGCTCTATTGATATGGTGTATTACACTAATTGATTTGCATATGTTGATCCATTCCTGCATTCTTGAGATGAATCCCACTTGGACATGGTGTATAATCTTCTTGATGATTTGCTGTATTCTGTTTCCTAGTAGTTTATTGAGAATTTTTACATTTACATTCATTACAGAGATTAGGTTTTGGTTTCATCTTTCTCTTGTTTTGGGATCAGGATAGTACTTGCCTCAAGGAATGAGTTGGGGAGAATTCCTTCCCATTCAATTTTATTAAAGACTTTGAGAACAACTGATGTTAAATCTTCTCTAAATTGCTTGTAGAATTCAGCTGTGCATCCATCAGGACCTGGACTTTTCTTCACTGGCAAGTTTTCTACTATCTTCTCAATTTCACTGGCTAATATTGAGTTATTTTGGATTTTTATATCTTCTTGAATCGGTTTTGGTAATTCATATGTATCTAGAAATCTGTCCATTTCCTCTGTGTTTTCCACCCTAGGAAAGTAAAGATTTTCAAAGTAGGTATTGTTAATCTTCTGAATTTCTACAGGACCTATAGTGATTTTACCCTGTTCATTTCTTATTGCATGTATTTCAGTTTTTTCTTTCCTTTTTTTGATAAGGTTGGCTAGGGCTTTATGTATTTTATTTATTCTTTCAAAGAACCAACTATTCAATTCATTAATTCTTTGTAATTTTTTTTAGTCTCCATTGTATTAATTTCTGCCCTGAGCTTTACAATTTCCTGTCTTCTTTGGGCTTAAGGTTTGACTTCCTCTTCTTTTTCTAGAAGCTGGAGGTGCAGCATAAGATTGTTTATTTGTGTTCATTCTGTTTTCCTTTTTTGTTGTTGTTGTTTTTGTTTTTGTTTTTTTGCGGTACTGGGGATTGAACTCAGGACCCTGTGCTTGCCAGGCAGGCACTTATTCCACTGAGCTATATCCCCAACCCCATTCTGTTTTCCTGAGGTGGGAATTCACCGCTATAAATTTCCTCTGAGGACTGCTTTCATTGCATCCCATGGGTTCCTGTAAGTTGTATCTACATTTTCATTTGATTGTAAATAGTGTTTAATTTCTTCTTTGATGTCATCTGTAACCCATTGGTTGTTCAGGAGGTTGTTATTTAATTTCCATGTGTTTATGGAATTTTTGTGACTTCTTTTGTCATTAATATCCAATTTCATTTCACGATGGTCTGATCATATACATGGTATAATTTCAATTCCTTTGCATTTACTTAAGCATGTTCAATGTGCTAGCATATGGTCTATTTTAGAGAAAGTCCCATGTGCAGCTGAGAAGAATGTGTATTCTGATGCTGTTGGATGGAACACTCTGTAAAGGTCTATCAAGTCTATTTGTTCACAAATTTGGTTAAGTTCTGTTATTTCTTTGCTAATTTTTTGTCTAGTTGATCTATCTCTTTGTGACAATGGTATATTAAAGTCTCCTGTTATGATTGTGTTGCTGCTTATTGCATTTTTATGTGTATTAAAATTTGTCTTATGTACTTGGGTTCTCCTGTATTTGGTGCATAAATGTTTATGATTGTTTTCCTGTTGCAGTTTTCCCCTCACATAAAGACCTTCTTTATCTCTTTTGATTGTTCTTGGTTTGAAGTTTATGTTCTCTCCAAACAGAATAGCTACACCCACTCTATTCTGGGTTCCTGTCTCATGGAGTATTTTTTCCCATCCTTTTATTTTCAGTTTATGAATTTCCCTTTGAGTTACATGTGTTTCTTGTATACAGCATATAGTTGGATTTTGTTTCTTGATCCCGTCTGCCAGTCTGCTTCTTTTGATTGGGGCATTGAGACCGTTTCCAGTGATGGTTATAACTGATATGTATTGACTTATCTTTGTCATATTATTTTCCTGCTGTTGGATCCTCCTTTTTTCCCTCCATTTAATTGTTTGCTCTGCTTGGTGGTTCCTTTCTGTTGTTCTTGAAGTTGTGGTCTGTTTTATCTCTTTCTAGGGTACCTGCTTGTACTCTTCGTAGGATTGGTTTGGTGCTCATGAACTTCTTCAGTTGTTCTTTATTGTGGAAATATTTTATTTTTCCATTAAATTTGAAGGATAGTTTTGAAGCATACATTCATCTGGGTTGGAAGTTGTTTTCTTTCAGTACCTGCAGTACTTCACTCCAAGCTCTTCTTGCCTTGATGGCTTGTGTTGAGAAATCTGCTGTGATTCTGATGGGCTTACCTTTATAGGTGATTTGTTTCTTTTCTCTAACAGCTTTTAATATTCTGATCTTTTGCTGAGTTTCTGAGATCTTGATCACTATATGTCTGGCTGCAGATTTATGTTGGTTATGGTTAATTGGAGTTCTATATGCTTCACTTAACTGTATATCTGATTCTCCATGCCTGGGAACTTTTCTGTTACTATTTCTGCAAAGAGTCTTTTTATGTCATTTGTGTTGACACCTGCTGTTTCATTGATGCCTACTAATCTTATATTGTTTTTCTTTGCTTTGTTTTGCAGTTGTTCAATTATTTCCTAGCTCTCTGTTGTTTTTAAGAGATATTTCCTTTCACGTTCATTATTGGCAATGCTGTCTTCAAGGTCTGAAACTCAATCTTCAGCTTCATTCAGGCAGTTTTGCCAGCTTTTAATGGAAGTTTTAATTTCCTGGATATCTGCTTGAATCTGTTTCATACATTCTACTTCTTTTCTATATTGTTCACTCAAAGTTTCCATGAGTTTTCAGTGCTCCTCTAGTTTCTTATCAGTGTCTTCTTTGGATATGCTGAACAGTTCTTTCATTATTCTTGTCATTTCTTTTTTATCGGAGAGATTATTTCTGATCTGATGTCTTCCATGGACTGATGGAATTGTTTCTTTACTTCAGTTGGTATCATTTCAGAAATTTCAGGTATATGACTTCCAGGCTCTTCTGTGTTGATGTCTCCTGGACTTGTTCTGGGCGGTGTAGAGGTCTGAGATCGCAGTTTGCTCCTCCATTTTGTCATTTTTGAAGATCCAGAGGTTCCCTGGAGCTCAACTTCACTCCCACAATTGTGTAGGAGTTGCAGAGTGAGGGTCCAAAGATCCCCAGTGCTTGGTGTGTCTCCTGTCCTGGTGTGTGGTGGCAAGATGGGGTCTCAGATGTTCGCAAAAATTTCTTGCCGGCAGTTGGTTCCCAGGCTGGTGGAGAAGAGGCAGAGGATGCTCACTGGAGTTCCTGAAGCTGTCTGAGGTTCAGCCCAGCTTCCACAAGGGTGGGAGGATGCAGGTCCTGGCCGGCAAGGCTTCAGATGTTGCCCAGGACCCAGCCTGGTTCCCACACTAGCAGGGGAGGGATGAAGCAGAGTCCCCAAGGCCACTGACTCTGTCCAAGTTTCAGCTGGGCTCCCACAGGGGTGTGGATCATGCTGGGAGTAACCACTGAGGCCCCAGAAGGTGTCTAGGGCTACCCCTACCTCACACACTAGTGGAAGAGGCACAGGGGTGGCTCAGCAGGGTTCCTGAAAATCTCCAGGGTTCAGCTCAGCACTTGCAGACACACTAGGGGTGCAGGGAGTAGCCAGCAAGGCCCCAGATGGTGTCTGGGGCTTTGCCCGCCTCATATGCTGGCCAGGGAGGCATGGGCAGTGGCTCACTGGGGTTTCTGAAGATGTCCAGAGTTTAGCCCAGTGTCCGCAGTCATGCACCAACCTTTTCTCTTTAAGTTAATTCATCACATATATTCTAATAGTGATGAGAAGCCAACTGACAAACCAAGCATTTTTGGAATTCCCACTTGTCTGTTGCTGATTTCTAGGTTAATTCCATTGTGTGTGACAGCATGTTCTATATGATTTCTATTCTTCCAAATTTGATAAGGTGTACCTTATCAGTCAGCATGAGACCTACCATGATGAATGTTCCTGGGAAGAACTTGTATTGTGCTGTTCCTTCACAAAATAGTATGTAGATTAAAATATTATCAAATTATTTAATGGTGCTATTGAATTCAACTCTATATGTACTAGTTTCCTGTTTTCTAAGTCTGTCCATTTCTGATAGAAAAGTGTTAAAATCCACAACTGTGGTGACAAATTCATCCTTTTGACCTTACAAGTTTATCATTTCTACCTCATTTATTTTGATACTCTGTGGTTAGGTGCAGACACATTTTAATGTGTTTTTGGAGAGCTGGTCCTTGCATTGTCCTGTAATGCTTTTCTTCATTCCTCAAAATTTTCCTTGCTCTGAAATCTGCTGTGTTGAAATTAATATATCTAATCTAGCTTTCTTGTTATCAGTGTTAGCATGGTATATCTTTCCCACCCTTCTACTTTTAACCTGTGTCTTTCTAGTTAAACTGGGTTTCTTACAGACAACACACCAATGGATCTTGTTTTCTAACCTACTCTGAAAACTTGCTTTCAATTGATGTATTTGGAACATTGATGTTAAAGATATTATTGGTACAGACTGAATTAACATCTACTATATTCATTGCTATTTGCAACTCTTTGCCCATCTCCATGGCTCTCATTTTTATTCTTTCTCCTTTATTTCTTACTTTTTTCCATGTTATGGTTTTAACTGAGTACTTTATATAATTTTATTTTCACACCTTTCTTCCCACGTCAGTTGTGTTTTTTCATCAATTAACCTTTTTAATAGTTTTGCTGTATGTAAAACTACACAACTAGTTCAAGCACTCTTTCAATAATACTATATCACTTCATGTGTAGTGCAACTACCTTATCCTTAAAACCTTCTAATCAGGGAGGCCTCTGATCTTTTGCATCATCTTTTACCCATTGTACTTTTGAATAACATGTAATCATCAACGCATTATTAATCTTACACTTTTAAATAAATTAGAATGCTGAAGAATAGAAAAAAAAACATTTCCCCTTCATTTATTTCTTCTGTGATCTTCCTTTCCTTATGATCATAAGGTTTTCTAACCTGTTCTATATCTCTTCCCTTTGAAAACTTCTTTTAACATTTCTGACAAGGCAAATCTATTGCCAACAAATTCCCTGCATTGCTGGTTATCTGAGAAAGACTTCATTTCTCCCTCATGTTTAAAGGATAATTTCACATAACTTAGTATCTGTGTAGGTAGAGTGATATTCTTTGAAAATTTTAATAATTTTACTATAATCCTCAACTTGCCTGCACAATTTCTTAGAAGTTAGCTTTAATCTTTATCTTTGTTTCTCCATAGATAAGATATTCTTCCTCTGGTTTTTCAGCAGTTTGAACATGATATGCCTATGGGGGTAATGTTTTGTTTTATTAGCATTTATCATGCTTGGTGTTCTCTAAGCTTTCAGAATCTGTGTTTTGGTGTCTGAAATTAATCAGTATTCTTTCAAATATTTCTTCTGTCCCCTTTTCTTTCTGATTTCCTCATTGTATATGTTTCCCCAATGTCATTCATTCACAATTCTTAGATATTCTGTTCTATTTTCTTTTCTTAGCTTTTTAGTTTTTGAAGCTTCTACTGATACATCTTCAAACTCCAGCATTCTTTCTTCAACCATGTCCAGGCTAGTAGCGTCCAGAAGAGGCATTCTCCATCCTTGTTACAGTGGTTTGATCACTATCGTTTCATTCTCACTCATTCTTACAATGCCCACCTCTCAGTGTACATGACCTATATGTGCTTTTATGTGATCTACTTTTCCTGCTACAGCCCTTAACATACAAATAACAGCTATTTCAAGTTCTCAGCTGCTAATCATATCTTCCTGCTTTATTTGATTTTGGTTCTAGTGTCGCCTCTACCTCTTCAAACTTTTTTTTTTTCTTTGCCTTTTAGTCTGTGTGTAACATTTGTTTGTTTGCTTGCTTACCTGTTTACTTTTTGACACTGAGGTTGAATCAGGACCTTTGCCCCACGCTATGCTTCCAACTCTGTGTTTTATCTGGAGACGGGGTATCTCTAAGTGATTAAGTGTCCAGGCTGGGCTCAAACTTGAGACTCTCCAGCCTTAGCCTCCCAGGGTGCAGGGATTACAGGCATTTGCCACCACATCCACCAACTTGTCACTTCTTGTTGAAAGGCAGGTGGTG
>PVLD010033496.1:0-13611 GCA_004027595.1 Dinomys branickii
CCTGACTCAGGAAAAACTGGTTAGGGCGCCCAATCAACTCATCCTGGAATTGTGCAGACAGAAATGCCCTTCAGATGTATCTCCCTGGATCAAGCTTCTTCCCGACTCAGAAATCCTGCCAACCACAGCTGCCACAGTTCACGTGCCGCCGGCTGTAGGGGCGGGGCTCTGAGTGGGATCCCAGACCGCTGCCCTGATTGGCGCAATTTGCCCTAGTAGCGCGTTCTCTGAGTTTACTCTGCTCCGCCGCCTCCAACAAATCCTGGTTACAGCCACCTCAGAGCCGATCGGGTTCAGGTGCTGGAAGCGTCCATCCCACCGCAATCGCTCTCGCGGGTGTATGCGGATTGAGCCAAGCTGCGGCCCAAGCACAGCACCGATCCCTCGGGCGCCCAGCTCTCAGGATCCGCCCACTTCTTGCCGCGTCGCTTGTCCAGCCGGCCCTTTAATTCTCATGCCATGGAGAGCAACCCGATCAGTTGGAATTTTGCATCCACGGAGCAGGCACCCATGCACAAAGGATCGGTCTCTGGGAGAGTTTCCCTCTGCCGCTCACCTGGTCGCCATCTTCCCAGAAGTTCTGTAATGCCAGAACCCTGGGAGGCTGAGTCAGGACTCCAGTGCAAGTCCAGCTGAGCAACTTGAAAAGATCTTGCCTCAAAATTTAGATGGGGGGGCATGGGCATGTACCTCAGTATAAAGGTCCTGGGTTTAATCCAAGGGTGTGGCATTTTTCCTCTTGAGGTTTCAGAATTCTCATCGTCTTCTACACTGAGTAGATTTGCTCCGTCTTTATCTGTATCTCTTTCACTTTCTTCTTCATGATCAAAGCTTCAATTATTTTTAAAACCTCCATCTCTCTTAGACTCTGATCTAGTCAAAGCTTCCAGGAGTGCCACCTGCCTGGCGCGGCCACAGCTCCTGCCAGCCGCCACTTGCCACCGCCCTCCGCCGGCTTCGCCACCGCCCGCGGGAACTGGAGCTGCCAGGGGCTGCGGGCACAGGGCGCGGGCTCGGCGCGGCAGCCTGCCTGTCTTCTCCTCAGGCCTCCACGGCCACATGCTTCAGAGACTGTGACTGCGCTCCTGGTCTGGCCGCTCATGCACGGTCTCCCCGACGAAGAGGAGAGGAGGCCGTGTGCGCGCACGCCCATCCGCCTTTTTACCTGATTTTGAAGTGAATGTGTGGTGAGTGTTATATCACCTGTCCTTTGGTGAAGATTGAGGTAGAGCTGATGGTAAAGTTTAAGGGCATGGATGCCTGTTATTGTTGATACATTGGGTCAACTTAGGGAGTCTAGAGGTTTGAGTAAGTGACTCAGCAGTTATGAATCTTGGGGTAAAAAGGACATGCCCTTCCTCTTCTGGGATGTTGTTGATTGTGTTACTTTGGGAAGTTTAGAATGTTAACTATGTGACTCAGAAGGAAGCCAGGGTGCTTACTGTGTATACATCCTGAGCCTGTGGAAGAGGATGGTATGGAGATTGTATGAGAGCTACTGGCGCCTTGGGTGACAGTAGGAGTTTACAATGTAAGGAAGTTAGAAAGAATCTGCTTGCCAACATTTCTCCCCTTTTGCTGGTTGCTTTTGCTGTGCCCTGCAGCCATGAACGTTTGCCCTCTGCCACGTGCCACTCTGCCTCTGGGCCAGACAAGTATGTACTGAAACCTCCACAAAGTGTAAGCTAAATAAACCTTTCCTTCCTTCGTTTTGGGTGTTGGGTATTTTGTTTCAGCAATGAGAGAAATGTAATGAAGACAATGCTCATGCCTATTTTCCTTGCTCGCAGACTGACCTTGAGGACTTTGACAGTGATCCCCCCAATAAGTATTGGGACTTGGGTGTCTCTGGTTTTGCAAGGCAGATGAGTGTACTGGAGTTGTAAGAGTACTGATTCTTCTGTGGTTTCCTGTGAATTGACTGTCAGGGCTGGATTAGGAGGAGCAGTGTATGTGAACTTGTCCATCAGGGGGGAGGATAGGTATATGCTCTGCCTTTGCATCCTATAAACCATCACTCAGGCCGAAATGTGGCCTTGTGTATGTGTCATGTAATGAGCACAGTGACGCAAGTCATTTAGCTGTAAGTAGAGTTTGTTTTCTGGAAAGTTAAGCAGGTGAGGTTGGCTGACCACTGTTATGAGTGATGCAGCACTACAGGGCCTACTATGGCCAGAGCATGTGGAAAGGACAGATGTGAGGCATTCCAGTGTGTGTGGGCCACCATATATAGATCCTGCTGGTCAGGAATGCAGAACCAGGACAATGGAAGGATTGAGAAGTATGAGAGAATGTCTGACAGAAGGGAACCACAAGAGTGATTTTGGGATTGGAGGGAGTGAAGTTGAATGAACCAGTGACTCCTCGGTCAGAGAGGGACAACATTATGATGTAACTAGGTTGTTGTCATAGCAGGTGTCAGAGAAGAAATAAGACTGGAAGATAATCAGCCAAAGGGGGAAGGTTATCTGGAGCCAGGAAGGCGTGAAACAGAAATACCCTATGATGCACAAGCTCAAAAGGGATAAAAAAAAAGGCTTCCGTCGGAGTACTAAAAGTTTAGTCAGCATGAGTGGTAAAATCTGAGGCCATGGCAGGTGCAGCTCTAAAATAAGTTTTGTATGATGTGTTTTTAGGAGCCCATTTGCCTTTTTTACTTTGCCTGAGGACTGTGAATGGTGGTGTACATGTAAATGCCAGGTAATACTGAGACTGAATTAGACCTGCTTGGTGATCTGAGAGATAAATGCTGGACCATCATCTGACTGGATAGTCCGAGGCAGTCCACATCTGGGAGTAATGGCTTGTATGAGAGTTGTAGAGATGATATCAGCCATTTTTCAAGCAGTGAGGAAGGACTCTATACATCCTGAAAAGATATGGAGAAAAGTGAGAAGATATCTGTGGGTGTTGTGGCGAGCATGTGCGTGAAGTCGATCTGCCAGTCTTGACCTGTAGAACATTCACAGAGTTGTGGGCTGGCAAAGAGGGAGGTGGCAGATGTCCCTGAGGAGAGGTTTTGGTACACAGTTGACCATTTTGAGTGACTTGGCGTGTGGCTGTTTTTAAAGAGGGATGAGTGTTGGTGTGAGGTGGGTGCTTGTGTAAGGCTGGAGGGCCAACACAGAAGCAGTTGTGTAAGTCATTGCTGAGAGTTGTGCCTGTTGGTCTGGAAGAAGAAGCTTGGGCACTTGGAACATTCAACCTGTGTGTTTGTTGAAGATCTTCGGAGCAAGTGCTATTGTTCTCATGAAGGTGGGGTGAGGGCAGAGACTTTGGAATGAGAGGAGAGGGTGGGAAGTTTATGGCTGTTGAGCAGCTAGATTGTCCTGTGTATGAGCAAATACCTTTCCTTGAGCAATGGGATCTGTTGAATTTTCATGTCTCCTGCAATGTATAACTGCTGCTTGTTTTGGCAGCTGTGCTTTTGGTGTCCAGTGTAAGGAAAGAGTAAGGAAGGCCCCTTTTAGCCTTACCACTGTAAAGAGAGCTGTAGATGGAGGAATAAGAGAGAGCTCAGTGTAAGGGTTTGTCACTGCAGGGTGAGTAGGTGCACCTGAATTGTTAATAACTTTAACATCTTGAAGTGCACTGTAGGAGCCATTAAGTTTGATCACCAGAAGGACGGGGATGTGATAAGGCGAGTGTATTTCTAAGGAATCCATTTGTGAGGAGATGTTTAATTATGGGATTGAGTCCCTTGTGGTGTTTGGGGGCTATTTGGGGAATGTAGGGATAGATGGATGGGTTCCTGAGGCAGATGGAAACAGGGACAGCATGGTTCCAGTGGGTGGGGTTGGAAGTGTGTCAGACTGTGGGATTGACCCTGAAGGAGGGGAGGGAGAGTCAGGATTGGCATTCTGCAGTGAAGTCAAATGAGGAGAGCCTCAGGGAGAGAAAAGGTGAAGGAAAAGTTGAGCTTTTAGAGGAAGTTTTTCCTCATGAGAGGAGTAGCGCAGTATGGGAGAATGAGAAATTTGTGAGTGAAAGAGTTTCTGGAGCTGGCAGGGAATAGGTCCTGTCTGGAGCAGTTTGGTGGGTTGGCTGTCAATCTCTACTACAGAGATGAGGGATCAGGTAGAATGGACCCAAATCTCAGGAAGAACACTGTATGTGGCCCCTGTGTCAACAATAAAACAGAATGTCCCACCTGAGACTTGCAGAGAGGCTCGGGCCTCCACATAGGATACATTTGTGGGGGTCATGCATCCCAAGCCCAGGTGAAGACAATTCACCTCTGAATTATCTTCAGAGGTGATGTCCAGAAGATCAGCAAGTAATGAGTCTGGTGATTGTGTTAGGTTATCCTGTAAGGGTGGGGAAATAGATGACTTACGCACTCTCTGGTGGGCAGGGCAGTCAATCTTCCAATGGTCCCCAAGGTTGTAGATAGGACAATGTCTTGTCAGTGGTCAAGGCTTCGGGCACGCTGGTGCCCAGTGTTCTTCTTTGTAGCACTTTAAGCATGGTCCGGGTGGAGCTCGGGCATTACCACTGGCACCAACTTTCTTGTGTACCTTAGGAATCCCGAGTGTCACTGTCAGAAGCTCATCTTGATACTTGGCTTCTGCTTTAGCAATAGCCATTGTACCAGTATGTCTAGCTTTTTGTAGATGTTCGCTAATGTTGAACACATGGAAAGCCACAGCTAAAAGCCCTGCTTGTGGAGGTTGGGGGCTGAACTCCGACTTTTAAAATGTACTCAGAATATCTGGGGCTGACTGAGAGTTGAAATAATTATTGCTAAGTATTATTCCCTGTCCCGGCCCGCGGGTAGTCAACGAAGGCTCCTAAAGAGAGGGGGAGTGGGATAATCTGAGACAAGAGACACGAGAAATGGAGGCAAGACAAAATTCTGATCAAGCCTCATTTATTGAGCAGAAGTCTCGGGTTTATATACAGTGCAGGAGTGAGGATTGACGTCAGTAAGTAACCAGGCAACGGAGGGAGGTCCAGACATCATGTGACATTACATCATTATAGGAAGTTAACCATATATGGAAGATGTTACATAAGAGGTTACATAACTACAGGAAATTGACCATATATGGAAGATGTTACATAACTACAGGAAATTGACCATATATGGAAACTGAAACTAAAATTTCAAGATGGCTGGTAGCTTACAAAATGGATGCAAACTGCAGGTCTCTCAGCAGTACAAGATGGATGCAGACCGCAGGTCTCTCAGCGGTCTCCCACAATTCCCTCAGATGATTGTGCATTTACACTGGTAAACTTGCTGAGAGTCTTAGTAAGGCGAGTAATAATCTCAGCATGGTTTTCATCATCTCTGTGTTTGTTCAAAAAGCTTCCTGAAAGTAACAGGTTCATGACAAATCATATGGAGACATGCTACTATACAATCAATCATAATATGAACATGTCACGCACCATCTTCTTCTTGATAATCCCAATCAGGTCCTTGAATGGCAGCCCATGGGCCCCAACAGGATGGTTGGGATTAGCCTAGTGTTTTTCATCAGACCCTTTTGGCTGTTTTCTATAGTTTCTCCTGTTGTTGGGTGGACACAGTGGAGTTAAGATAATAAAAAGATATTTAAAATGCAAACCATAGGAAATAGTAATAAATTTTAATTCCTGAATGTGGTTACGTGGATCAGCAGAGAAAGAACCCAATTTGTGAGACATTTGTGAGAGATCAAAAAGAGTAAAGCAACATAGATGCAGACTAGCCCTTCAGGGCTACCAACGCACAACTAATTGAAGAAAATGTGGTATCCATACATAATGGAATACTACTTGGTTATCAAGAAGGATGAATTTGAGACATTTATTGGAAGATGGTTGCACATGGACAATAGAATGTTGAGTGAAATAAACCAGACATAGAAGCTTCAATACCATATACTATTTCTATCTGAGCTAGTCACAGTACAAAGAGAATAATAAAGGATGGATAGGAGACAAGGGGATGTATTTCTTACAAAATGGAGCATTTTAAAGGATCAAGTATGAGGGGTGAGTGAGAAAGTAAAGGCAGAGATGTAGAATAAAGGTATGCCATGGGCAAGAACCAAATTAACTCAAGGGATATAAAGATAAGATGCCATGGTGTGAGCTAAAATTAATAATATCAAGAAGAGTGAAAATGGGAAAGTGAAATTCGAGCAGGATGGAAGTGGGGAGGGAAGTGCATTAAAAAAGGAAATAAGTCATATTACATCAATGTGCACATCCCTAAGGTAACAGTGAACTGCTCGTACTGCAGTGGTGTACTCAAAAAACAAACAAGGAAAGAAACAAACAAACTACAAATAGA
Source organism: Dinomys branickii (assembly GCA_004027595.1). Classification (NCBI taxonomy): domain Eukaryota; kingdom Metazoa; phylum Chordata; class Mammalia; order Rodentia; family Dinomyidae; genus Dinomys; species Dinomys branickii. Next base: position 6,284 of record PVLD010033496.1, read on the forward strand.
AACTGCATGTGGCCCAGACATTCCCCCTCTAGGCATCTTCCCAAAAGACTTATAAACATCATACTGCAGTGATACATGCATACTCTTATTTATAGCAGCACAATGTATAATAGCTAAACCTTGGAAGCAGCTTGTATGTCCACCAACAGATGAATGAATAAAAATTTTGGTATCGCTCCGAGATGAAGTACTTCTCTGCCATGCAGCAGCTGAATTTCAGTCATCTGTGCAAAATGGGTGCAGCTGGCAACAATCTTCTAGGCAAAACAGCGAGACACAGATCTTGCTCTTCACTTACTGCCCCTTCTTTTCATTTCTGGTTAGAAGCGCAAGTGTCTCATGTCTTTTGGTGTTTTAAGTCATTGCAGTTTACCTGTATGTATCAAAATCATGGTGTCCACTGAAAATCTATAGATTAATTTATGGTCTGTACCTTAATAAAGTGACAGGGGCTGGGGAAGACAGAAGTTTATACAAGGGATCCCTAATTTCTAGAGTTTATAATCTGTCACACCTTCTGCCTCCCTCACGCAGTGCCTTACGGGTCATGGTTTGAACACATTCGAGGCTGGCTGTCCCTGAGAGAGAGGGAAAATGTCCTGGTGGTGAGCTATGAAGAACTGAAAAAGGTAATCTGTGTTCCATGGTCAGAGCACACCCTCTCCTTACCGCCTGTGCTCCCTGTGATCCCCCCTCTCTCAGTAGCTTTTTTTCTCCCTTGTCTGTCAAAGTTCAGTCTCATGAAAATCCACTAAGTCTGACCATAACACACTGTCTCTATTTCCTTCATTCTGGCTTTCTCCTAATACTGGTTCATGATTTCCTCAGGTTTTCTTGTTTGTTTCAATTCCCAACGTGTAAGAATAATTTCCAGCATGCTGAGGAACAATATGATACTTCCTGGTGGTGGGATGGTTTCTGTGCACAGGGCTTGTGATGCTGCTGATAACCTGGTGTTCCCAAAACAAACAAATGAGGTTTGTGTGAGTTGAAAGGTCTGCTAGTTACCCAAACCTGATCATTACAGATTGCATATGTGTTAATGTGCCATATTGTACTTTTTACTTCTAAAGTTAATATATATTAATATGTGTATACATTCAAAGATTGATATTTAAATTACTGATTTTGAAGAATGTAAATGAGATCCCCAGCAAGCAGCGCACCAGTATTGTCATCACCATGGGCCCCAGCAGAATCTGCACTTGGTGAATCAGGTGAACCGGTGCTGTGCTTTGGCCTACAGATAAGTGAAACGGAAGTAGGCTAGAGGAGAAAAAAGTAGGCTGGAGGGGATCACCATTTTACTCCAAAGGGAACAGAGTGAACTGGAACAGAAAAAGTGACCTTGGTCAGCTCAGTGTCAAAGCCCCTGAGTGGAATAAGGGAAGAGCCATCCAGTCAGAGTAGACTGATGGCAGTAGTCAGCAGGCTCAGGGGAAATCTGCTGGGAGATGCGAGCTGGCACCAGCCTGACTGCACTCAGGTTGTTGCCAAAACTACTCTTAGTCCTAAATACAAAAGATCAGAAAACCTCTTCTGGTCTGGGACCAGGAGAGCCACCCTGAGACAGTGGCACAATGAGGCAAACACACTTGTCCTACTGTGGGACAAGAGCATCCTCTGCCCACTGACCAAGGGATAAGAGAAGCTAGTGGAGTGGAACAGGGGAAGATGGGCAAGGTTTGTAAAGTGACAACTGTACATGGGCCTGGGAGTATCCTCTGACTTTTCCTACCAAAGATCATGGCAAAAACTGGCACATCACCATTAGAGACAAACACACTAAGGAAAGTGGACACCCAAAATATTGTCACAGGAAGGCCAGTCCTAGCCCCATAACCAGAGGACAAGATTAGACCCTAACCAAGTACAAAATCTATGACAGACTTGGTGGGACTACACAACACATCTCTGAGATCTGTTATGGACACTACCACCACAGAACTGTGGCCATCAGAATTATTTAATTTGTCTCCTTCTTTCTCCATGTTTGATTGGTTTTCCTTTTTCAGGCTGGTTGGGGCCAGTTTGTTGTTGTTTTATTTGTTGTTTGTGTTGTTTTGTCTTGTGGTATTTGTTTCCTCTCGCTTTATTTTTAGTGTGTTTTCTTTTGACTAATTGTATTTCTTATGTGTAGTTTTATATTGTTGTATTTGTCTTTCTCTCCTCCTTGAATTATGTTTATTTAATGATAGTTTCATGTGAATGAACATTGTCTCAATATTGGTTTGCTTCAATATCCTTTTCCTTCTCTTTCATCCTTTGTTTTCTACACCATTCTCCACACTCTCCAAAATTGTGTGACCATCCTTTGTCTTACAGCCTTGTTTCAACTGCATTTCTCCCCTTTCATCTTGCTGTTTTTTCCCTACTCCTCTTAAATACCACCCAAACATGGAAAGGTCAATTCCCCAAGGGGAATCTCATTACATACAAGCTCTGGGTACGTCTTGAATTTTCTTATATAACTGTAGAAACTGCTCTTAAGGTCAAAGGAACCAAATCAATAGTCACCACAGTTTTTGAGTTGTTAGGCTGTGCTTGATGATATAATTATTGCTAATTGCAGTGCCTTAGCCAGGATATCATACATAATGTAGTGCATTTTCCTCCTTGATCTGCCAGTGTTATAATTGTCTGTGAGTAATAATCATCACCATAGTTCAGAATTAAAGGAAGGGTTGCTGAGCTAAATAAATATTAACTTTCCTTCCTTCCTAAAACGGGATGGCAGGTTCTTGGGAGAGGCACAAAAACTAAGAAAGACCTACATGTGGAAGACAATTATGAGGAATAGATCTTTTGTAGGGGGAGTATTGGTACTCCTATATGGGGAGGTATAAAATTGTCCACCATAGGAAATCTCGAAGCACCAGCACAAAAAACAAAACATAAGAAATGACAAGAGGCAGAAGCAAAATGCACCCCTAGACTCCAGCCTACCCAGAAAACGTCCAGAGAACAGTGAGATAGAAGAAATTGAGGGACACATGCTTGGGCATTCTGAAATGACAGCAGCCGAAGTGAAAAAGGAAAGAGATATGGCTATTAAAGAATAATCTCTCACATGCAAGAAGAAACAAGAATCAAAATGAAAGACACACCTCATAAATGCAGAGGAGACACAGATAAAACAAAATAAAGACCTGAAGGAAAAGATAGAAACCATAAATGATCAACAGAGGAAAGAAATGGGAGCTATCAAACAGATGCAAGCAGATATCCTGGGAGTTGACAATTTCACTGAAAATATGTGCAATAGATTGAATTAAGCAAGGATAGAGTATGAGATCTAGAATACAGGATTGCAGTTAGCTACCACAAAAAGACAAATATCTTAAAAACAGCAAGGGACCATGAAACATCAATCCAAGAGCTGCCAGATGAAGCAATGAACAACATAAGGTTGATTTGTGATCATGAAAAGCCAAAGATAGCTGAAACACCATTAAAGACCTCTCACAGGTATAATGGCTGAAAACTTCGCAAATATGCATAAAGAAGTTGACATTCAACAAGTGAGGCATATGGAACTCTAATTAGCCATGCCCAAACTAAATCTACACCAAAGAATGTAATAATGATGATTCTAGAAACTCAGCACAAGAACAGGATATTAAAGGCTATTAGAGAAAGAAACAGTTTGCCTATAAAGGAAAGCTCATTAGAATCACACCAGGCTTCAAAACACAGACGATGAAGTCAAGAACAGCAATGAGGTATTTCAGGTACTGATAGAAAACAACCTCCAACCCAGATATATGTGCTCTACAAAACTCACTTTCAACACTGATGGAGAAGTAAGATACTTTCACGCAAAGAAGAATGGAAGAAATTCATGAACACCTGGTCAGCTCTCCAAAATTCTCTAAAGGATATTTTAGAATAAATAAGGGAGGCCCAAATGAGAAGAACACCAATAGACAAAATCAATCGGGCAGGGAAAGCAATTAAACAGGAGGGAAGGACAGAGTACCAACAACAGGAAAATAAAATGTGAAGAATAAACCAACACATATCAGTTATAAGCATCAATGTAAATGTTCTCAAGTCACCAATCAGCAGAAACAGACTGGCAAAATGGATCAAGAAACAAAATCTGACAATATGCTATATAGAAGAAATATATTTAATTCCAAAAGATATTCTTAGGCTGAAAAATCAAAGGATGGAAAACAATATTCCAAGTGACAGGAACCCAGAGGAAAGCAGGAATAGCTACTCTACTCTACTTGCTGAAAATGTGAACTTCAAATCAAGACTCATCAAAACAGACAAAGAAGGTCACTACATACTTGTTAAGGTAAAACTCCTACAGGAAGACATGACAAACATAAATATATATACAGCAAATATCAGTTTACTCAGGTATGTAAAACAAACATGAACAGACACGAAAAATGAAATAGGCACCAAAACAATGATAATTGGCACCTTAATAACTCCACTGTCACAAATAGATCAACTAGACAAAAACAACAGAGTAATATCAGAACTGAAACAAGCTTGTGGACAAATTGACTTTGTAGATATTTACAGAGTATTCCACCTCACAGCATCAAAATACACATTCTTCTTACCTGCACAGGGAACATTCTCCAATGTATACCACTTACTAGTGCCTAAAATATGCTGAAGTAAATGTAAATGAATGGAAATTTTCCCATGTATACTGTCTGTCCATAGAGCAATGCAATTAGAAATCAGTGGCTAAAAAAACCACAAAAAAAAACACTAAAACATCTGAAAATTAGGTAACTTCCTGCTGAACCACTAAGGAGTCACATGACATGAAATAAGAAATTAGAGAAGTTTTACTATGATATGATAATACTGAGACAACATACAGGAACTTATGGAATGCAGTCAATGCAGTCCTAAGAGGGAAATTTATTGCAGTGAACTCGCATCAGGAAAATAGAGTGAGCTCAAATAAATAACCTAATGGTGAGCCTCACATCTCTAGAAAACAGGAACAAATAAAACTTAAAGCTCAAATCATAGGGAAAATTATAAGAGCAGAAATTACTGCAATCAAGACTAAGAAAACAATTCAGGGCATGAATGAATTGAAGAATTCGTTCTTTGAAAGATTAAATAAAATTGATAAGCCCTTCATTCATCTTAGCAAAAGGAAGAAAGAAAAGACCCAAATCCATACAGGTAGGAATGAAAAGCGTGAAATTGCAATGAATCCTGTGGAAGTTGAGAATATCATCAGCAATTTAAGAACATGTTCTGTAAATACTTGGGAAACAGAAGAATGGAATCGTTCTTAGATACGTACAAATTGCCAAAACTGAATGAAGAAGGTATGAAACTTCTAATTAACTCAATATGAATCGGTGAAATTGAAAATGTAATTAAAAATTTACCAGCAAATGAAAGTGTAGGTCCTGATGGATTTATGGCTGAATTCCACATTAATTTTGGAGATTTAATGCCACTAGTAATGAAACTCTTTAAGGAAATTGAAAGTGAAGCAATACTTCCAAAGTCTTCCTGCTGGCAAATACTTTCCTGATACCAAAACCAGAGAAAGATCCAAACAGAAAAGAGAACTACAGGCCAAATTCTCTAATGAACATAATGCAAAAATCCTCCATAAGAGAGTTGTAAACAAAATGCTGTAAATCATCTACAAGATTATACACCTTCAACCAGTAGGAGTCATTCCAGGGCTGTAGGGATGGTTTAACATCACTGGTCATGTAAGAAATGCAAATTAAGCCAAAATGAATTCCATCTCACCCCAGAAAGAAAAGCTATTATTCATAAATCAACCAATAACAAATGCTGGATGGGCTGTGCTAAAAATGTATCCTTTCACATTATTGGTGAGAGTGTAGACTAGTGCAACCACTGTGAAAATCAATGAAGCACATTCTCAAAAAACTAGGAGTAGAGATACATTTGATCCAGCACATTTTCTTTCTGGTTATCTTCCTGGAAGAATTAAAATGATCATACCACAGCAATACACGCACACCCATGTTTATGGCAGCACAGTTTGTAAAATAGCTACATCTTGGAAACAACAAAACGTCTATCAAACAAGGAGTGAATAAAGATGCAGTTTTTCATTCAATGGAGCACTACTCACCCATAAAGAAAGATAAACCTGAGACATTTCTAGGTAAGTGTATGTACCTTAAGATTATGCTCTGACGTGAAAGAAATGAGACTCATATGTGTAAGTATCACACCATTACTCTGATGTGGGATACCAAATGTGTACATAAGGAGCAAATTGTAGAATAGATACGTTCAAGTAGGGAGAAATTATTCAAAATAAAGAAGCTAGGGAACTAGGAAAAGAAGAAGAGGGGAAGTAAGGAAGGGGAAAATGGGTTCATATCATTAAATGAGATAATGCTGACACATATATTTAAATATCACCTTGTTTCTCTACTGGGAGAAAGTGAAAGGGTAGAACAGGTACTGGGACCAAAATGTATAACAGGTATTAGTAAAAACAAGAAAATATTCAAATGAGAAGGAGAGCAAGGGACAGGGAAGAGACCAAGGAAGGAAAGGAAAGGAAAACAAGTGCAGAAGGAAGAAAGTGGAGGCAAAGTTGGTGTAAGTAAGGGAATGAACACAGGTTGAAGGTAGGAGAGGGCTTCTGGGAAAAACGAACAAACAAAAACCACGTAGAGGTACAAAATTCTTCTAATGAATATGATCAGTATGGACCTAAAATGTAGCAGTAAAAATAATAATAATAGAAAAGAGTGTTAATGAAAATAAAACAGTGTGAGTACATAGTTGGAAAAGATAAAATCAAATAATATGGGCTTTGCCCTCCAGCACAGAAACAAAACCACCATCACCTCTGTGGGCTATTTGAGTGCAGCCCTCTACATTCATAGCATGAATTCTGCCTTTGTCAAGATGCCTTGGGTAGTGAGATTAGCACCCAAAGATGTACACTCCTACAGCCTCTTTTGAAATCACCCAAGGAACACATTTCCTTATTACCACATTTGTGTCTCCTTCTTAGGTATGACGTATGGATCATGCAATAGAATGCAAAGCAAAATCTTCCTTTTTACTAAGGCTGCTGTTCTTATCATACTGCCTGAGTAAAGAGTAATTGTTGAGATCATGTAGTAGATGATCTTATAAATGCTTTGGTTTATTGAAACATTACTTATTAGATCCGGGGAAGATGGCGACCAGGTGAGCAGCAAGGGAGCGAACCTCCTTAATAAACACCACCAGCTCGAGACAGACTTGGCGAGCGTGAATGCCGGGACCTCGGCTGGGAAGTTTAAACTGGGCGTATTTCTCTGAGATGCCGGGGGAGATGTGGTAGGGCGGAC